>CM069906.1:15110223-15259346 GCA_036172215.1 Camellia granthamiana | reverse complement strand
AACAGCATGGAGGAACTACAGGTTCCTCCATTTCCCAATAAACACTGGAGGTAATGAGAAGTCCACAGCTGGAAATCACTGGACCTTGCTTGTCCTCGACAAACAAGACAGTTTATGGAGGTTCTACAACTCACTGAGGCCAAGGAGGGATGATACAGAAGACAAATATGTCAAAGATGCAAAACAATTGGTAACCAGTGCAAATTTCTCTGATCCATCATAATCTTTATGTGATGAAAATTTTCATACAATCCCATTGATTTTCTGTAAATTTCTCTGTTATTTAAAAATCATTTTCTTGCAGCAAGAATATGTGGAGAATTTTTTGAAAGATTGCCTTGAAAGAGATGCTCAATCACAACCCTCTTTCAAGTTGATAAACTCACAAAACACAAGTTACGACTTTGAGTATGTCAACAATGCTCCCCAACAAGAAAGTGATTCGTAAGTTTCATACATCTATAAATAAGATACTCTGATTTGCATGTTTCTTAAAACTAACCATTCCTATAATTTGTATGCAGTCTGGATTGTGGCCTCTTTGTCTGCTATATCATGAAACAATATAGCAAACATGAACCAATCAGCTCCAAATTGTCCACACAAGAGATCAGGTTGATGAGGGCAGAACTGATAGAGAGATTTGTCACCGATGTTGGCCGATCATGGACTGAACCAATTGAAATACCTCCAGAACAACCAAACATGTAATAGTGAAACTAGTGAAAGGAAGACAATGTACATAGGCAGACAGAGAAAATTGTCTCACATATATGTATATATCCATACAGTATTAACCGTTCAGTTTTTTGTTGACATATCGAAGGAATACTGATGATTGACTTATCCATATACATCCTTTCTTGACTAATGTAAATTTCATTTTTTTTTTATTTCGACTAATGTCAATTTCATACCTATCGATGGTTAAATAAATATATATTTTTATTGTGATTGTCAACACAATCCACACAGAGAAAATTGTCTGCACAAATTTCTCTGCTATCATATTACCAGAATTCAGAGAAATTTAATTCGTACAGTCCCAATGGGATGCCTATATGATCATGTAATCTGTAATGCTTTGTGTTGTTACAAAACAATCATCAAACTCAACAAAACACAAAAGCGAACAGTAATTTTATCTGCTACTATAAAATTTCACTGGATGAATTTGAAATTTCTGAGTTGTGAATTTCTCTGGGTTGGTGAGGAAAATTTCTCTGGCTTTGAGCAAAATTTATGAGTTGAATTCATTCTACATAAATTCTTCCCTGGTCCAGAGAAATTCTTAACTCAGAGAAATTTCAAAAAAACATGATTTTGTTTCTTAGTTGTACTCACTGCAATAATTTTGTGTATGCTCTGTCTGGTATGCACATTTCTTGAAATGACTGACATAAAGTTACCACAAATTCACAGAGAAATTTAACTCATATCATGCCAAAGAAGGTGCCTATATGATCATGCAATCTATAATGCACTGTGTTAGTACAAAGCAATTATCAAATTCAAAAAACAAAATCCACACAGTACTTTTATCTGTCATTGTCAAATTTATATGGATGAAATTGAAGCTTCAAAACACATTACACAATTTTCTCTGCCATACCAAATTTCTCTGCATAAATTTGACAGGTATTACAAACCCAATGCCTATAGTATATATCAACAAACACAATGCACACTTTAACTGATATTGCAAAAATTTCTTTGGATGAATTTGATTGATATTATTATATACATTGTCTAAAAAACACATTTCACAAAACAAAATACACAAACTAATCATCAAATGTATTATTCAATTAATAAAATGTATTATCCTCAACTATTTAACAAAGGTTCCTTGCATGTCCTCTTATTATGGTGAGCAATACTCCCACAACGACTACACTTAATCACCCTTGTAAACTCTCCAGTAGAAGCAATTCTGTTCTTCTTCGGCCTCCCAGCTGGTCTCTTGCTCAATGGAGGTAAAATCATAGCATCTTCAATGCTACACACAGGTTTTTCAACAGTTGGAACTGGGCCAATTGAAAACGAGTACGCTTGACGATACATATCAGCATGAAAAAATGGTTCAACAAATGAATTCAAATTCCTTCCACTCCCAAAAATTGCAGCAACAGCATGTTGACATGGATACCCATTTATTTCTCATTTTCGACACGAACAAGTTCTCAACCCAAGATCAACCATAACCGAAGGAAAACAATGCACTTCAAAGACATTATCAGACGACAAACTCACATTCCATGTCCTCCCATCCAAAAAATACTTCTCCAATACACTATCCATACGAGGACATAGAACTTTATTCTATTTACTAGAGAGCAGCCTCCTATCAGACCTCATATTCATAATTTGCAACCGTATCATGTCCACCAAATTTGTTATTGGCAAGTGCCGAGCATCTCGTATCCATGAATTGAATGACTCAGCAACATTTGAATACATCTCACCATAACGTTTCCCCGCAAAATATGCATCACTCCAATTTTCATATGGTAAACTTCTCAAGAAAGCAATCACAATGTCTCCTCCCTCACTTTTTAATTCATTTAACTTGAAATGAAATGATGCCTTTGTTGGCACATATACACATTCTGAAAACTTGGACACAATCGTCTCCCTAACCAAATTTGTGTTTCCCCATGACAACTTATCCCTCAGATTTCTCTTTAGATGTTCAAGACAAAATCCATGAAAGCAGTTAGGGAAAAACCTAGCAATTCCCTCCACAATACCACAATGTCGATCTGATATGAAACTTATCACCCTTTCTGATCCCAATACTCCACATAAATGTTCAAGAAACCAACACCAATTGTCTTTATTCTCAGCATCAACAACAGCAAAAGCTACAGGGAAAAAACCTACAAAACAAATAGGAACAAGCATATCAGATATACACATGCATAGAAAATTAGAACAATAAACAACCAGAGAAATTTGACACTGCCAACATCCAGACAAAAAATCACTTAGTGCCCAACTCCAGAGAAAATTCACACATTGGCAACATCCAAAGAAAATTGACTTAGTGACCAACTACAGAGAAAATTCACACAATCATAATATCCAGAGCAAATTCACTCAGTGACCACCTACAGATACAATTCACACAATGACAAAATCCAGAGAAAATTTACACTGACCAAAATCCAGTGAAAATCCACACAGGCCAAAACCAGAGAAAATTCAAAGTGTCAGAGAAAAATCACATTCACTGAATTTCTACATGTATAGAAAATTCACATAGTTAGATAAAATTATATATATTTATAATTACCTTCATTCCCATCTTTCCCCGTTGCAGCAAGCATAACTCCTTTGTATCGCCCTTTCAAAAATGTTCCATCAAGAAAAAGTAATGACCGACAATATTTGAAACCAGCTGTGCATGCATGAAAAGCCACAAACACTCTTTTGAAACGCTTGTTGTCTTCAAAATCTAACTCAAAACGACTACCTGGATTGTTCTTCAATGCCTCATCAAAATACCACCGTAATTGATCAAATGACAAACAAGAATCCCCATATGTACTACGTTTTGCTTTTTCAACACCCAACCAACCACAGTTATAACTGATTGAGACCCCATACTTGTCTTTCATTTCTTTCACAACATCCACTGGACGAGTTAAAGGTTTTGCACTTACCTCGTCAACTATCAGCCCAGAAACTAAGCTGGAAGTCATCCTCGAATGTTTACTCGTACGAACCGCCACACCACACGTATGTTCATTGTTCAAAGTCCTTATGTAGAAGAACCCATTTGTTTTTTCAACAGAAGCATGTACACGCCACATACATCCCCTTAATTCCTTATATGCATATTCTGCCGTAACCCTCAGCTTGTCATTTTTAACATACGTAAACTGAAAACCAACCTCAATAGCATACTTGCACAAAAAAGTACGGAACTCAACCACACCACCCTCAAACTTTTGTCCAACACTCGTAATATTATTCCGCCAACGAGCCGACAATAATACCTTTTCTTGGTGAGAACAAAACTTAGAGAGTGAATTCCTTTCAATATCCACCAGCCTATCACACTCACCATCCACAACATCTACCCAATTACACCCCACTTCATCCTCTTCATCAGAAGTACCACATCTAGTAACTGAAATATCAACTATATCAACACCGCGTGCACAAACAACCCTCAACATATTCAAAAAATCAATATTATTTCGAACCATACAATTCGGATGGCCCAAAATAGAATATGAAATACACATAATCTCAGGTTTCAAATTCTCTCATGTTTTACACAAAATTCCAACCAATTCCTCAAAATTCAATTCGCATGAAACATTAATGACAATAGTATCATTCCCATATTTACACAACAACAACACTGCACTGTCCATTGAAACTGAAACAAAAAACAAGAAAAATAATTTAGTTAACATAGAAACACTTCACAAGAACAACATAAAAGTCCAGAGAAATTTGTAAAAATTATAATTTCTCTGAACTTAAAATAAAAGTCCATAGACATCTACAAACTGATATTCACCTTCAAGATGATAAAAAACAAAATCACAGAAACTCAATGAATCACAAAGAAATTTACTGCTAACTATTAAACACAATCATACAAAAAAATCCAAGTCCAAAGAAATTTACAATCATAGAAATTTACAAACTGAAAATGAGTAACAAACTTACAATTTTCTCTGAACTACAAATACAAGTCCAGAAAAATTTGTGAACTTACATTCACTTTCTCATATTCTATCTGTATTAGAAACTTCTAATAATATGTCCACATGCACTTATAATTTTCTCTGGACTACAAAAACAAAAGTGCAGAAAATGAAATTTCTCTGGTTTAAAAAAACAGAACAAAACTGATATTCACCTTCACAAAACTGAAAAAAAATTGTTTAACATAGAAACACTTCTAAAAATTATAATTTTATGTATTCATAAAATAAAAGTTTGTCTGTATTCAATTGCCTCTGTCTAACTTTGTCTGTATTCATAAAATAAAAGTCCAAAGACACATCTACAAACTGATATTCACCTTCAAGATGATAAAAAATAAAATCACAGAAACTTAATGAAACAAAGAGAAATTTACTGCTAACTATTAAACACAATCATAGAAAAAAATCATATACACCTTATATATGAACTTTACACTGATATTGCACTCATAGAAAAAGCCAGAGAAATTTACAAACTTATATACTATCTCATATTCACTTTATCGCACAAATTTATGAACTGACATTCACTTTCTCATATTCTATCTCCATTAGAAACTTCTAATAATATGTCCATACGCACTTATAATTTTCTCTGGACTACACAAACAAAAGTGCAGAAAATCAAATCTCTGGTTTGAAAAAACATAGAACAAACTTATCATTCATCAACATGTTGATAAAAAACAGAGCACGAAAAATAAACACTAAACATCAAAATCAACTACACTGTCAACACTATTTCAAATTGATCAAAAAAACAAAAGAATGAAAAATTAATTCCAAAAATAAAAATCAACTCTATAAACCTCGCCTCTCTCGAAACAAAAATTTAAAACAAAAGTCAAATTCCATGTGGAATCTAAAATCGAAAACAAACCTGATTCAACTCCACTCAAAAACCTACGCGATCAATACACTGTCAACACTCCTTGAAATTGATTCAAAAACAAAGAATCAAAACTCCGACGAAATCTCTGACGAAATCAACACGATCGTAGCAATCTTTCTCGTCAAACTCCACTCAAATCTCGACGAAATCTCACCATGAAATCTCCACTGAAATCTCCGACGAAATCTCCCCTGCGAATTCGGTTTCCAAAATCTATCAGTTAAGTCAACAATATTATATTCAAACAAATTTATGTTATAAAGGAAGGGTAATTTAGGTACTTTATAACTTAAAATAAATTTTATGGACCTTAGCCATTAAAATATATTATTTTGGACCTTTCCTCCTATCAAAAGTAGAGGAAGGACCTTAGGCCAATTTTCCCTTAAATAAATCATCAAAAAAAATTTTGGATTCTATTTTTCTTTTTCAAATAAATTAAAATTAAATAAATCATCAAAATAAATTTTGAATTCTATTTTTCTCTTTCAAATAAATTAAAACATAATTAAATAAATCATCAAAATAAATAAGTCTAACAAGTTCTTTATATTGCAATGTTTTTTCAATTTACTCCAAAAACTCCATTATAAAATTAGATAAAAAAAGACACATTATCAACCACGTGGCATAATTTGTTTATTATATATAATTCAGACTTCTTATACAAATATAAATTTTAATATAATAATAATATATTTTTTATATTACGAGACAGCTAATATGACATAACTTGCCTAATTTTAAACAAAAATTACTTTTAAAAGTTAAA
Organism: Camellia granthamiana; assembly: GCA_036172215.1. NCBI lineage: Eukaryota > Viridiplantae > Streptophyta > Magnoliopsida > Ericales > Theaceae > Camellia > Camellia granthamiana. Next base: position 15,252,955 of record CM069906.1, on the reverse strand, counting down.
AATATATATATAAAGTATTAAAGTGAGTAAAAAATTTTAAGAATCAAAATGAGAAAATAATCAAATACAAAGAAAGGCGGCAAAGTGTAATTTATATTTTTTTTAAAAAAAAAATGTTCCGAAGAGCCAAAATGTATGCCTTCATGACACAATTTTTGAACGAAAAATTGTGAATCAATTGGAAGACAAAAAATAAAAATAAAAAATTACAAAGTGATACAAAAAATTTATAATTTTAATTATTAAATTTGATAAACTTTATTATTGATTCAAAATTTATTTTTAAAATATGAGCTAAAAGTTTGGTTATAGTTTTTATTTTTTTATTTTTCGTATTTTAATGTTTTCAAGGATTTCTTTAAATATTTTAAGCAATTTTTTTTTAATTTTTAGATACACCTAATATAAATGCATTTAAAAGTATAATATTTGTGAAAAAAATCTTTAAAAAATACACTAAATATCAAAAAATAATAATAATTCAAAAATTCAGTACATTTTTTATATTTTTGTGTATTTATTAATTTTTTAAAATATTTTTTATAAATATTTTACTATTTAAATACATCTAAATAAAATACATTTTAAAAATAAAAAAATTTATTTAAATTTTAAAAAATATTTACTAAATACAAAAAAAATAAAAAAAATTAATTTTAAAAAAATTAAATTCAAAAAAACTAAAACCAAACGCAGTATTTCATTTTTAAAGCCCAGCAAGCGCGGCTTTAGAGGCTGATGACTGTGCATCAATCTTAAGATTTGTGTGATTCTAGAAGGTTTTATCATGGGTTTTGGTTGACCAGCCTTTAGATCCGCACATGACGATGGGACGTGTCGATCATTCAGTGGCCGTGATCGATACTTGTGTATTGTTGTTTGACAAATTAATATAGAGAAATAAATGGACAAACTATACTCACCGTGCTTATAGTTTGGAACTCGTATCACTTTGATCGTTAATTTTTTAATTATAATATATTTGATTTTTAATTTTGAATTTTGTTCTACATGAGGACAATTGAAGATACTATTATTTAATTTCAAGGATAAAATCGTGAATTTAATAAAATATAAACTAATTTGACAAAAATAAATGTTAAAAAAATATTTTAAATATTTTAAAAATTATTTTTATCCACCAATGATAAAATTATGTAAAATTGATAAAAATTAATAAAAATTACATGATTAATTTTTAAAAATTAATTTTATATGATCATCATCCAAACACATAATAAAAATTAATTTGGTAAAAAAAAATAAATGTCTAAAATATTTATCAATTTTACATAATTTTATTTTTAGTGGGTATAAATAATTTTTAAAATTCAAAAATATTTATTTTACATTTATTTTTGTCAAATTAGTTTATATTTTATCAAATTAACGATTTTACCCTTGAAAAATCCAATGATATCTTCAATTGTCCTTATTTGGAACAAGATTCAAAATTCAGGATCAAATGTGTCACAATTGAAAAGTCAAGGACCAAAGTGACACAAGCCCCAAACTATAGGGATTATTAGTGTAATTCACCCTAAATAAATAATAAAATAACGTTAGATAACATTTACGTTTTTTTTTTAATTATATTTACAAAAAGTTTATAAATTGATTTTTATTTATTTTTAGAAAAACATAAACTATAAACGCGTTTGATTTGAATAAAATATTTAAAAAAAAATTTAAAAATAAATTAAAAAATATATTTGTTCAGACCTAAAATATTTATATTTAATTTTTATTATTTATAACAATGAGATTATAAACATTATAATTGAACCAAAAAATAATTAATTAAAAAAATTAATTGGGAAAAAAATTAATTGAAAAAAAAAATTTGTTAGTCAAATTTTTAAATTTCTGTTTAAAAAACAACATAAAATTATTTTTTGAGTTTATGTTTTTTCTTCAAATTTATAAACTTAGTCAACTATTTATAATAAAAAAAATTATCAAATAAATTTTTATCACAATTTTTAAAATTCTTGCAAACAAATATGAACTGAAAATGAAATAGTTACTGAACATGCCTTTAGTGTCTGAACTTCGAAGTTGCAATAATAAAGGCCACGTTTACTTTGTTTTTATAAAAAATAATTTTTTGAAAAGAGTTTATAAAATTTAAAAATTTATTTGATTGTATATTTTAAAAATAATTTTAGAGTTTTGAATGATTTTTTTTTTTGACAAATTACATTAATAGCCTTTGTAATTTGGAACTTGTGTCACTTTGATTCCTAACCTTTCAATTGTGATATATTTGACCCTGAATTTTAAATCTCGTTTTAAATAAAGACAATTGAAGATATCGTTATTTATTTCAAAGGCAAAATCGTCAATTTAATAAAATATAAACTAGTTTGACAAAAATAAATATCAAAAATTTATTTTGAATTTTTAAAAATTATTTCTACTCACTAAAGATAAAATTATATAAAAATAATAAATATTTTATATTTTTTTATCAAATTAATTTTTAATATATGTTTAGATAATGTGCATGTAATGAGTGGTTGTTTTGTTGATATTTTTGTATAATTATCATATAATAGATAGTTGTGTGTGTTATTAATAGATATTTTTTGATAGGTATCATGTAATGGATAGTTATTAATCTTTTAATATGTAATTGATATGTTTAATGGCCTTGTTTGAGGAGTTAGCTATTTTAGTAGGCTATTTTAGTTTTAGATTATTTTAATAGACTAAAATATTTGAATTTGGGAAGATGATTGAAATTTTTTATAGTTGAATGTAATATTTGTGAGAAAAAAAAGTGAAATGATTATGAATTTGTTGTGACATTTTATCTTATTGACTATTTTAGCTCATTTTGTCTTTTTGTGAATTTTATCTCAAAAAAAAAAACCCCCTTTGCCAAGCAAGGCCAATATATGAACTGTTTGTAGTTTTAAATTTTTTAATTTAATGGATTGATTAAATAATGATATCAATTATCAAAGCTATCACTATGTTTGACTTTTGAAAAAATAAAAACTAATTTAACGAAATAAATATTAAAAAAAATTGTTTATACCCTCCTAAAAAATAAAAGTATATAAAAATGATGTGTTTTTATTTTTTTTCACTAATTTAATTTTTAGTTTCTTAAAAAAAAATTGAAAATCAACCGAACAGAATTTTATAACCAAGAAAATTCTAAAATTACTCATTAAAAAAAAAAGACCATTACATTTTAAACAATATACAAGTTAACCAACACAAATAAATCGTATGACGGTTTTACCCTTAAAATAGACAATTTGCAAAGAAAACATTTTTTATTGTCTTTGTTTAGAACAAGATTTAAAATTCAAAATAAAATGTCTCACAATTGAAAAATTAGGAACCAAGTGACATAAGTTCCAAACTATAGGGACTGTTAATATAATTCACTCTTTTTTTTGTAATTGAATAGATGGGTGTAAAAAAAAAATTTTGATTAATGTGTAGGATGCGAGAGAATGAAAGAGGACAGAGAAAAAAAAAATTGATTGATGTGTAATAAAAAAAATTATTTTAGAGTTTTTTTAATTTTTAACCAAATAAATTTATTTATTTTTTAAAATTATCTCTTCCGAGACAAACCAAACAATGTTAAAGTCCGGTGAGATGAGGAAATTATTCAATGTTTCCAGAGTATTATGTTTAGGAAAATGTCTCGTAATTCAAATTTTGTGGCTCAAAAGTGGCTCAAATGGCCAAAACGACGTCGTTTTGGCGATTTTTATGTTGTTTTGCACTCAAAACGACGTCATTTTGGCCATTTGAGCCACTTTTGAGCTACAAAATTTGAGCTACGTAGCATTGTCGGTTATGTTTATGTACTCCTTCGTTTTGGCCATTTGAGCCACTTTTGAGTCACAAAATTTGAGCTACGTAGCATTGTCGGTTATGTTTATGTACTCCTTAACTAATCAATATTCAATATGTCCCTTGTGTTTTCCAATCATCCAATACAATACCCCACCTACTCACGTTCCTTAATCATCCAATATAATACCACACCTACTCATCTTCTTCACTAATTATGATACTATGAAATACCACGTATCTATACTCTGCGATTATTGAATAATTATTCTCGTAAAATGTGCGTTTCGAACAAAACAAAACAAAACAAAAAATAAAATAAAATAAAAAAATAAAATTGACAGTGCTACACACTGTCTGCACGTACTAAACGCTTTTTAATAAAACTTTCTTTGGAGTAAAGTTACGTAAAGAAGTTGTTTTTTTTTCCTCTAATTAATTAAATAAATTAAAAAGTTTAAAAGTTTATTAGTCATTAATTAAAAAATAATAATGAATTTAAGCCTTGTTTGAGAATAATAGATTTTAGTCAAAAAAAAATTATTTAAAAAATTAAAAAGTCAAATAAAAAAAATCAAAAATTCGTTTCTTTATCTTTAATCTTTACACGTTTTCGTAAAAAAATCAAAAAAAATATTTTTAAACAATATAATTTTTTTCATCTTATATTTTAGTTAAAAAACACTTTCCAAACCAATCCTTACTAAAAGAATTTCACTCACAAAAAATAAAATTTTAACTTACTTTTTGAAAACATCAAATTTAAAATTTTAAAAAAATTAAAGATAATAAAAAAAAAAATCAATGTTGAACCCTTTTTAAATAATATAATGTTAATGAATGTCGTTAGAGCAAAGAACAAGAACAAGAACAAGACAAAGACAAAAAAATTACTATCTATTTTGTCTAATTGATCAATTTTCAAGGGGCAATTTTAGCATTTGCTTTTTTAATTAAAAGGTCTAATTACACCGGGATAATTTTTTGAGTTATAAGGATCCGAAGCAAAGAAGTCACTCTTTAAGTAGTTGTTATACAGTAAAGTCACTTATTAGTCTTTATTTGGGAAGAACTAAAATAGCCTAGTTTGGTTTTTTTAGTCTCGCTTGATTTTTGTTTTTAACTTTCTTGACTTTTGTGAGAAAACAAGTGTAATGATTATGATTTAGATGTGACATTTTGTCCTATTGACTTATGTAGCCAATTTTGTCTTTTATATTGTTTTAGCTAAAAAGTCAAAACCAAACATAGCTTTAATAATGTAGTAGTAAGTCACGAACTCTCACACATGTGAAAATTCGAACCCACACTTTTGATAATGGGCATGGTTCACCCAAATTTAAAAAAATTGTCCTTTGAACTATATTCGTTATCGCCCAAGTAGCAAATTCTCAAAAATAAAAAAAATAAAATCTGAAATCTGAAGACGTATGCACCAAACTCTTTTCAAAGTGCAGAGCTTTTGCTTTTTTAAGTATTGGAACCATGGCAGCAACATTGGACTTTTGCCACACAACTTTTGGTTGGTTTGGTAACTATCTATTCAGGTCTCCTTCGTGTCGAATCATCATTGGCAACAGTTAAAAAAAAATATTTACATTTTTTGTATTTTTTTTTTTATTTTTATTTTTAGATCCATCTAATCAACTTAAAAGTGAATTTTTCTTCAACTATCATTCTCATTTCTTTTTATTTTTGTTTTTCCTTTTTAAATCTTTTTCCAAATTCATAAAATATAGACTAAAATTTTTATTCATTTCTCTTACCTTTTATTTTTATTTTTGAATCTTTATTCACGGTCTACGGTCTCAAATTCAAGTCACCCTAAATAACCACTAAAGATTTATCCAGTTATTAATTTAAGAGCTCTCAAATTCATTGAGTTATGTATAAGCTGACCTAAACATTCAGTTATCAAAAAAAAAATTCATATATGAATTCATTCATTTTGACTCTCTCAATTAAAAAAATTATACAAAGATCACTATTCTTGAGAAATAAAAGTGATGTATTTTTATAATTAAATAGTCAAAATACATGAATCTATAAATGAAAAAAATAATATGATATTCACTCATAATTGAGTGAGTTTTAGCGTAATTAAACAAAGAGTTGTTCAAGTACATTACAAAGTTAGGATTAAGGCGAAATTCAAAAATAATACTGTCCTCATGCATGGCATGGAATCGACCACAATAAATTAGGGTTTGTTTGGGCAATAACAAAGACTGTTCATCATTGTTCCCACATAATCCTTTTTCCTGTTTGGGGAATCCAGTTGATGAGACCTCCTCCATCATCATCTCAACACAGTACATGTTGTTGGCCAGCTAATAGATGCATGGCTTAGTTAAAAAAATAATAACAATAACATAAAGACAATTATGCGACAATTCAATTGTTGCTTTAGAATCTAAAAAAAAATAATGTGTATGATAATTGTTAAAAAAATAATAATATTTTTTTGTTAGTCAAAATGTTGACTTTTTATAAAAAAAAAATTAGTTCAAGACAAATAGATTTTGGTTTTCAAAAAAATAAAATATTACCATTATCGGATCAATCTAATTTTTCATAAATAATATATACAAAATATCCTATAAAATAAAAAGTTCAGACTAACGAAATACGAGTCCGAACATTACGGTCAAATTTAAATTTAAGAAAAATACAACTCTAATACACATTTCACATATTACACGACTCTTGTGAAATAATACACGTATTGTAATTTAAGTTACAGATTTATGTGGAGTGTTTTTTTCTTGGGGTGCTTCGGAGTTTCATTTTCATTTAAGTTGCAGATTTAATTTGACAAGTTATGTGAAGTGTTTTATTTTGATTAATCGTCGTGTATGTAATTCCTTGTTTTACCTATACTAAAGTTTCAAGAGAAAGTGATAACAATATTTAACTATTGATTTAATGGTTAAAACTTGGTCAATCAACTTTGAAGATTTGGAGTAGTCATTTCGTACAAATTATATCCAAAGTTAAGTTCATACTTACTCCTCTCTAAGCCCATTTAATAATAATAGAGACTAAAATGGATGTACTTTTTTAGTCTATTTCTTAAGATATGAATTGATGACTTCTAGTCAAATAAAACAAAGGGAGCTGCCGCAGAGCTCTAATTAGAGCTTCTGCCGTACAGCTCTAATGAGCTGTCCAGGAATAAATAAAAAATTAAAAAAAATAGTAAAGTAAAAAACAAAAAAGGGGGAAGAAAAAGACAAATTAGAGCTCCATTAGAGATGTTTTTTTAGAGGTCTAAATTATTTTTCTAAAACAAATTGACTCAAAAAATGCATTCTTAAGGGTATAAGTTAAAGTGATTTGATATAGTCGGGTTGGAGAGAAATTTAGACCTCGTTTGGAAATAGGCTATTTTAGTAAGTTTAGAATTTTTTTAACTAAACTATGAGATAAAAAAAAATTAGTATGTTTGAAATGATTTTTTAATTTTTTACGAAAAGATATGCAAAAAGTAGAAAGAAAAAAGAATTTTAGACTTTTTGATATAGATTATAGATTTTTTGATTTTTTTAATAACTTTTTAACTTTTAAGCTAAATCTGTTGCATGACAAACAAGACTGTAATACTAGATCAAACCCTTCACTTATTGAGAAATTGAAACTACATAATGCGGTATGATTTTGTCAAAGTTTTCAGTTTAGTATAAATGAGATACTCACATGAGGTTTATTTTATTTTTTTAATTTATAAAATCACACATTAGAATAATGAAGAGAGATGGTAGGAAATGTTTCCTGCTAAACCCTATTATAAATGTGTAGCATCAGTCATTTATTTTGTAATATTAAAAAAATTAGATTAAAAATATTTAAATATAATATTTTGATTGATAAGTAAATATCAATGTAAAATTTTCAAAATTAAAACAAATTACAATTATAAAAAATTGGCAAAAAACAAAAAATTTGTGCCATTCTTTTATCTTAAAGCCCTAATTCATTGGTAGGATCACACCTTTTCTAACATATATTGCATTCGTCCCCATTTTGACCCAGAAATTTGTAAACTATTGTGCCATTGTAATTAATGCTTTGTAGCACAATGAACGGGTACAAAAAGCATACAAATAAATTGAAGTGTATAAAATTTATTGGTCTAGTACACTACTCAAACATTCTCTATCCATTTATTTTCTGTGACTAGTTTTGTATTTAATTTTCATATTATTGCACATTTACTTCTCGTTTAATATCTTGGGACCATCCTAAGGTCTGTGCTTGCTTGATCGGTCGGGACTATGGTAGACAAGAGTTTATAATAAATTCCAATATATAAAAAGAAAAAGAGTTATTCCTCATCCATTATCTAAGGCCATGTACATCCTTTGCCCCCATTGGTTGTGGTCCTTTGTTGGATTGTGGGGGTTCATACTTATAGATGCTCACAGAAAGTGGGTGTTCAGCTAATATGGTAGGTTAGTTTCAACCCAAAAAAACATTATCAACTTAACTTTTGTCCAATCACACAATGTCGACACGAGATCTTTTGTCCTTAAACTTATTTGTGTTTAGATTCTTATTGCACTCTCAAATATACGATCATGTCATGTGATTCTCATATCTTGAGCTTCTTGTGATTTCATATAATTGAAAATATATTATAACAATACTTCTATGTATTTCATTGCCAAGTAAAAATTTAGTATAGCGGTAATCCCAACCAATAATAAAATAACAATGAAGATATTTTTTTTTTCTTGAACTGGAAATAACACTAAAGATAGTAAACCCACTATTCAAATATAACTAAAAATTTAATAATTTTCACATTTGCATAGTGAGTATAATATTTATACATGATAATCTCTTATGGGATAGTAATTTTACGTGTCTATAATGATGTGATATTACTCTAATCAATTCTTGCTTTTCAAAAAAAAAAGAAAAAGAAAAGAACAAGAAGAGTGCCACTTTGTGATTTGGACGTAAGGTTACCTTTAGTGCAAGCTCTTATTCATCACAAGGCAACTAACTTCATTCTTTCAAAAGACAATGGAAATATGTCTCCTAAAATAAAAAAGACAAAGCTTAATTGTATAAAAATTTAAGAGAATGAGATATAAATATAAGACAAAAGGTGAATTTCACGTACGGGTCTGAATGTTATTTTGTGTTTTATTTTGTAAAATTCTTTTATATTCTTAACCCATCTAAAAATTAAAAATATAAGCATCCAAGCCGAAGTGGGTTTGGGGGTCATTATTGGGCCATATCTGATCCAGTGCAACCTCTCTTTAACCCAGATGACATTTATCACAAGTATAATTTGAACGAGTGCATTTTTCTTTTTTATTTTCTTCACAAAAAGTCAAATATAAATTCAATTTATGATCCTATCATGAGAGAAACACAGAAGAGTGCTCCAGGATTTCAACAAATCTTTTTAAAATAACAATATGATATCTTTTCCTTACAATTATGGACCAAAATTTTGTTATCTTATGGTATAATACCGTCAAAAAAACAACTAGATAAAAATACGCTTATTTATCAGGATAATAACAAAACTGTTGCTATTTGCAGCCCGAAATCAATGATGACATATGATTCTCAATGAGATTGAGGTAAAATAGAGGGTTTGATGATTAAAGTAGCCGCACGAGTATTAAAAAAAATGCAATGACTGGTATCGCCTTGTCATACTTGCGAAGCAAGATTTGCACTTTAACATATGGGACCAGAGCAAGTTGTGCCACAAAAAGATTAAGGGAGAGAGAGAGAGAGAGTACACCGCTAAAAGTGGCTCTAATTTTGTTTAGGGGCCATAATAATCATAACCAAAGAAAAGGTAAAAGAAAAAATAAGGTTTAATTAGATGTCACCCGCTAGACAGACACTATCCTTTTTGTATGTTGGGACAAACAATCAAAACATGATGGCCAATGTTTTGTAATAAAAATTCAATGAACTATACAACATTTATTTCTCTATCATAATATTACCTGTAGACAAACAGATCATTTGGCATATACTTGTGGTTAGGTCAAACAAAAATAGTGAATCTTCTGGTATAGGTCTGATCTGAGCCCTGCTTGTTTTCATAAATTAAGGGTGGGATTAGATTAATAGTGAGATGAGGTTTACATAAAGCATGTTTTGAAAAATTACCACGGAATTGATAGCCCATGAGATTATGAAACCCCTCAACAGAGAAGACTCAATACCATAGAAAGGAGATATTGAAATCTAATCTCATGGTATTGAAGGTAGAAAGGCTTTTTGGCCCATAACTCTAAAAACAATGGTCACCTTTTATATAGCAATGGCTTTTAATTAATTTCATAAATTTAATCACAATCAACTAATATCATTGTACTAGTGCACAAACAAATATAATTTATCTTCTATCTCTAACCTAATATCACTACACTAATTATCTACAGATTGAATTCCACTATATTCATAATTCCATCCAAGTTTATGTTGTGTTTGGTTGAAAGATTTGATAAGAAAAATATAAAAAGAAAAGGAAATACAATCTCACTTTTTGTTTGATTATAATGAAAAACATAAGGGAAAAGAAATCAATTATTTATCCTTTTCTTTCTATTTCCCTTTGGCCATGGCTTCTCTCTAGTCCTTCATCAAATTGAAGAGATGAGACGTTGTCGGGCCTTGTGAGCCCCTTTTGGGCCCCATTTCGATAATTCGAACTGTTCACATTTAACATTCGTCAAGTACATCATCCCTGTGAAAAATCAAGTTAATTGGATAATGACAATCATGTGTTTGAATCAATTTTGTATAAAAAAAAATGTACAATAAGAAAATAAAAACGGTTCATGCAAAATTTATTCGAATACGTGATTTTCGTTATCCAATCGACTTAATTTTTTACAAAAATAATGTACTCAATGAACCTTAAAATGTGAACAATTCGGATTATTGAAACGGGCTCCAAAAATGAGCTCATTAGGTTGGACTGAACTGGACTGTCTGTTACAAACTAGAAACAATCCAATCCCTTTCCATTTCCATTTCTCCCATTAAATCCTCCAATCCAACCCAACACAGCCTACCACAAATTATAATTGAAACCATGTTTGCTCCTGGTAGAGATTCAACCATGAATTAAAGAACCACCAATGCTTTTTCACCTTGTTTGGCTATACTAGCTGGCCATGCTATACTAGCTGGCCATGCTGACATTGTTATTAAAATTGTGTATTTCGTGCCACTTTGGTTTTTAAAACCACATGCTTCTTATGAATCAAAAAAAAAAAACCACATGCTTCTTTATTTCTTTAGTTCTTTGTCTTATTCTTTTTTCCGGAAGGTTCCAAATCCTACCTCCAAAAATGTTGATGGTAGTACCAAAACTTTTTAGCGGCTTAGGCTTAATGTGAAATTGTCCTAGCTCAAAATAAGGTGCTGCATACAACCTTATACACACTGCCGAAGAAAGAACAGAACACTCTTGTCCTTTCCCTAGCATCTTGTTTCAATATGTGCAGCACGTAGATCGGAAATTCTGCCAAAAACACTAGATTCAGGCTCAAAATCTTTGTTCGTGGTTGTTGCCATGAAGACCAACTACAGGTTGAATCTAAGAATGTGCCAAGGGTGGAATTTTAGTTTCAAGTTTTGACAGAACATCAAAGAATCAAGTGACAAAAAAACTAGCTGATATTTTCACACACAGCCTCAGAGACCCCCCCGGGTTCAACAAAGTCATGACTCTCGACTATACCGTACAGGCCCTTAAAAGACTAGTTACAATCAAGTTTAAATGTCCAATAGAAAAAGGAAAAGACAGGAAAATGGGGGGACAAGAAACAAGCGCGGCTCCAAGACTTGATTCTCTGCAATGTGGACTGGCATCCGAGAAGGTCGGTGTCAGTAAACTACAGATACTATTATTATTGTTATTCTTACCATCAACACTTGCGAAGATTATCATGATCAAATTGCAGGGTTAAGAGCACGCTCTATCTCCTCCAGAGATCGCCCCTTCGTTTCCACAACGTTACTGCCTATGTATATGACGGCTAGAAGACAGACCATCGAGAATCCCAAATACACCGAGCTGATTCCAAACTTATTTACAACACTCAAGAAGTACAAGCCAATAACGAAGTTGGATATCTGTCCAAGAAGAAAACAGCAACCTTCGTAAATAAAGAAAAAAGTGTACGAAAGACTAATTAAATGAGCACCATAAAAGGAACCCAACTATTCAAAATCGATGACTTACCCAATGCATGCCTAACGACAAAGCAACTGCTTTTGCTCTGATTCTGGAAGCAAATATCTCTGGAAGTAGAAGAGCAGGCACTGGACCAGCACCCAATGAAAAGGACAATACATAACTGTGCAAATAGAATGAAAGCTCAGATTAGATCCTGTCCACTGATTGTCTAATTTAAATTGCCACAGTGAATAAAATTAACTTACAGGACAGTCCCAAGAACAGCAAGGATGCCAGCATGTGGTGCCAGGACCGTCCAAGTGAGTGACAAGGAAAGCAATAGCATTGAAGCAGCCTGAAATGTTGTTTTGAATTTTATTTTATTTATTTATTTTTGGCAGGCGAGGGGAATAAAACAAAAAGTGGGTGGAAGAGATAACCAGGAGAAATAAAAAAAAGTTATTTAGAAACAAATTAAATCAATAAATGGAATGATAATCAAAGGAACAAAAATATCTTGTCCTTTTGATGGGTAAGGAGTCCACAAGAAATGCACAGTTGGTGTAATTTGTTGAAGTTCTTTGGTTTAAATTCATGCATACCAAAGCAAAGAGGATTGTTATATATCACTTCTTTTTTTCACCGTTTTAGATCACCGGATAACAACGCATGACATTATTTGCTTAACAATTATCTTAAAACAAGAGAATCAATCACGAGCATCCATGTAGGATGTGATATAAAACAGTGACAAACAATGGTGACATATAGTATATCTCAAAGCGAATAACAATGATTTCTACATGCAGTTATCAGGAACAATTACAGACAACTATCATGTTTTTTTTTTCTCTCCACACTTTCTGCTACCTGAAATCAAATCCTGTTTTGCTATCCTACCCACTCAAAAATACATTTTCAATTAAAGCATCAACCATAGCAAGAAGATTAAACTAGATGAAATAGACTTTACAGGATGCAAAGTGAAAAAAAATTAACAAAATTATGCTCCACCATGTGTTTTCTCAATCATATAAAGTGTGTTTCCATAAGTGGAAGTTTCTGGAGCTACAAGATCTAGGACTCCAGAATGAGCAGTTTTTAATCCTGATTAATCCAAGTTCTGACTTGGAAATATAGAACCTTTTTAAGAATTATTAAATTCAAGAAATCCTAATCCAGTAGGATTGATACAATGAATTTCATAAAGAACAAAAGATGCACAATCTGGAAAACTGGAGGATACTAATTAGTTTGACGAAGATAAGAAATAATAGGGAAAAAAAATCATTTGAGGCAATTCCACAACTCAACCTTTGCACTACAGTATGTCAGTGTCATGTGCTTCAGATAGAAAAAGGGTTTCATTATAAAATTACCATTCCAGCAAAGCTTGTCATTAAAAGACTTTTCCTTCCTTGCTTGTCCATCAAAGAGGATGCTATTGTTGTACCTGCAACAAGTTTGAAGTCCAGCAGCATGAAACATTACATACCAACGATGAAATCAGATTTTTCCTTCAACTTCCAACAGAAAAATAACAAAAAAAACTCACCAAAAACATTTGATGCACCAACGAGAGCACTGGCTGCAACATCAGATGCGATTCCAACACTGCGAAATACAGACGTAGAATAATATACAACAGCATTTATTCCAGCCAACTGTTGAAACAAGAAAAGTGCTGCACCAACACTGACAACTGCAGAAAAAATCGCCAAATTTTGTGTTACCACTAGTAATTGAAAGAATCACCGACAAGAATCAGTTACAAAGTATGCACGACTTATAACAGCCAGACATTATTTTATAATCTGTGATCTAATGTAATCTTGGCCATAATACCATGCCTTGAGTTGCACACGTGGTGACTATATGGAAATGGATTCCAAATATGTCAAATAGAGTTGACGAATTGTGGGAATTGATTTTTAGTAGACATCCAACCATATCCAGCTTCAGCTATGGGCCACAAAATAAAATTTTATTGGTAAAGACAGCATTGCACCATATTCACAGATGACCAAGAGATAATCAAAAAAATGTAAAGCTAGTCTTAATCATGTATGCTTATGTGATGTGCCTTTGCACCTGCATACAGTAGAGAGAAACTATGTAGCTATCTAGAGCTCAACTCAACAGGCCTCAATCCCAAAAACTTTAGGTTGGGCCCATGGATCTTTCGTCTCCAGTCAGGTCTTTAAAAAGCATACATGATACATCTATATGAGGTCTAACTCTTAATGCTGGATCCATAAAGACCAAGTCTGAGCATTTGTAACAAAGACGTTGTCAACTAAAATACTAAAAAAGAAATCAAAAAATATTCAATTTCAAAGGTTAGGCCTATACCCAATTCACCCCTCCCAGAGCCCCATCTAATAGGAATTCAACTTGGTGTATGGTTGCTTAGAAAATATGCAAATCATAAGTGAACACATGTTTCAGGTTTCACATCCTGAACTGTTCAGGGACATCAATTTCTGTACAAAACAAGCATTCAACCATGCTTAAGTTGTTAGTGAAGAAGACACACATGGGTAGAAAACTAACAATGGACCACTGATCAACGTAAAATATAAACCTTACTACAGTAAGAAGTTCAAGAATTTGACCACTTAGAGCTCTATAAGGACCTTATATATCCTACACAAGTAGCAAGAAGGCAAGCATCTAACAATTAAAAGGTGTGAAAGGATAACATAAGGATAAATACATTCGAATGATTTTCTACCAGTTCAACATAAACAAATTACAGCACCCAACTCAGATATCAATAAACAAGACAACCTAAACAAATGAGCTAGCCATACTTATTTGGCCAGTAAAATGAAGTATCCAGGGCATATATAATGGTGGGTCTAGCATCACTGTAAATATTGCAGATGATTAATTATAGTTTCTAAGATCCACATCTTATGCTTGTGATCTAATATAAATAGCTTCCCTTATTTTCCAGGTATACCTTTCCAATAGCGGCTACTAAAAAGATCAAACCAACCAGCTTCTGGTTCTGAAGAACCTTGACTAGCTGCACTTAAGTCATTCATAACCTCAGCAACTTTTTCTTTTCCAAATAGAGTTTTTATAGACATTTCAGCTTGAGAAATTTTTCCTTGCTGCAAACAAATTTGTCTGGCTTAGAACCATTACCAATGAGCCAATAACCTAAAATAAACACATTTGATCAAATAAAAATTGCACATACAAATATTGCAGCCAAATGTGACTAAACAGTAGCAAAGAAAACCTGATAAAGCCACCGAGGGCTTTCTGGAGAAAATGCCATTCCCAATGCCAATAGAACAGAGGGTATCATTGCAATACCAAACATTGACCTCCACCTGATAAAAGTTGCAGTTAGAAGATAATAAGAGAGAGAGAAGGGATGGTTACAACAACAATAATTGTTGTACAACAACCAGCTTGGGAAAACCAAATAATATACAGATACCGATATCATTCTCAAACAGGGGCAGCCATCAACTGGACCTCCTATCCAGGAGACATGATATATAATAAACTCTTTTTTAACATGCCTCAAATTTGTTAACATGTGATATTTGGATATTCCAAATAACAATTCCACACTTGAACTGCACTAATGTGTGTGTTTGGTTTGAGTTTTTTGGATTAAGTTTTTTGAAAACTGAGTTTTTTGTTTTTTGTGAATATTTTTAAAATTTTAAGCATTTTTTTTACTTTTTTAGATGCACGTTACTTAGATGTATCTAAAAAGTAAAAAATTTGTGAAAAAATATTTTAAAAAATTAATAAATACATAAAAATACAAAAAATATATTGAATTCTCATTTTTTATTTTTTTTATTTTTGGTATTTAGTGAATTTTTAAAAGATTTTTTTTACAAAAATTATACTTTTTATTTGTATTTATGTTAGGTGTGTGTGTATAAAAATTAAAAAAAAAAATTGCTTAAAATATTAAAAAAATTCAGTAAAAAAAAAACACAGAAAACAAGAAAGTAAAATTTTATGAAAAGTGTTTTTGGAAAACCAAAAACAAGCATAATGATTCATAGTATTCCAGGGGCTCCTATTCAGTAACTGGTCCTCGTTCCTTACGCAGACGCAATGTCTTGGAAGTCAATTATTTAACAAGAGATGGACCATTTTTCAAGGCCAAATTGATGTAATCATTTAATTAGGCAGAACATCTACATAACCCCCTACTTTTGGCAGCTTGAAAGGTGTAGGAAAACACAGTTATATGCAATATTAGACTTGGCAAGATATCTCAACAGTGTTTATGAACTTATCTGGCAGGTTCATATCTCACTAAGCATGAAAGCTTCCTTCCTGTCATTTAGATACATCAGGTAAAGAAAAAAATACCATAAAGGGTTTCCTGCTAAGGGCAACCCAGCCACCAACGCTGCAAGAATCCCAATACAGATAAAAAGTTGGTTGACAGATCCAAGTGTGCCACGAATTTCAGTTGGTGAGATCTAACCATTAGAAAGTGTGTCAGATGAAAAACGAAAAGGTATTCAAAAAATATAGAGATAAAATTGAAATTAAAATGAGTCGTTACTACCTCAGATATGTAAAGTGGCACAATAGCAGATGAGATGCCAATTCCAATTCCAGCAAGTAAACGGCCGATTATCATTGTCTGCACACTCTGGGCTGTGGCACTGAATGATTTTGACACCATTTTTGAATTAGTTCTGATCAAATCTAACCAAAGATCACAACCTCATCAGCAATAACAAAGAAACCGACCAAAGAAATGCTCCTACAGCAAGTGGAATTGCATCCAGTTGAAAAGTTTTTGTTCTGCCAAACTTGTCAGCCAATGCGCCCCCAGTAAATGAACCAACAGTGGCACCAGCAAGAAGAGTGCTAACAATCCATCCTATCAAACCATAACAAAAATGATAAATTGTAAAAATGGTCCCCACACAAAAGTTTAATAGGAAAAAAAATGCAGTATTGCAAATTATTTATAATATGAAACAAAAGGGTAAGTATGACTAGAGGTTGATGAATATAGCTTCTTCTTTTTTCTTTTTAGATAAATAATGAATAGTGATTTTTCATTCAGCTGTAGCCAGCCAAAAGCATGAAAAATTGCATTTGTCAATGGATAGTACAAAAGCTTTAGACAAGGACAGTCCATTTTCCATAGAATACGGAGAAAACATCTCTTAGTCCAAAAACAAGTTAACATGTAAATAAAGAACAGTGCACAAACATAATTCAGGTTCTCATCAGATATCCAATCAAAACTTGCCTTGTATGACAGTGTTTTCAGCAATTCCGAGATCCTTAGAGAGGTACTCCAGAGCACCATTCACCACCCTGAAGCAGATGAGCACAAGTTATCAGTGTACCTCTAGCGTATTCAAGTAAATAACGTGGGAAATGGTTGGACAACAACATCCAACATGAATTCACAAATTGACCAGAAAGGCACAGCCAGTAGTTTAAGTTATAAGCACAAGTACTATGGCAAGTATTGCGCAAATGGTGATTGATGATAAATTCTTGAACTGACAGGTTTGAAGGAAGAGAAAAAGAAGTACTTAAACGAAGACATACCCTAGATGATATCCAAACAAAATGGCACCCAAGCAGGCAACACCAACATAAGGCAAAACATTTCCAGAAGATTTCGCTTGGATTTTAGCAGGAACAAGATCTTCCATATCTCCATCTACAAATAAGGTCACATGATACTTGTCAAAAAATAGCGAGTGAATACTCCAATATACTACAATCCACAAACAAACAACATCAGATTTTTTCACTGTATGGAGGAATTTTAAAATTGAAGAGCATAAACATAGTATATACAGATCCACTCATCCCACACCATACAATTGCAGCCTGAAGTGACACACTTGTAACTCTCTACTGACCTCCGTCTCCTGATCCATAATTCTTACAATAGTGTTTACAATGGAATTAACAAGTTTGAAAGCCCACATCAATGGAATTAAAAACCCAAATGAAATGAGGAATCCCAGTGACATTGCTCTAGTCTAGGGTCCATAATGTTAAAAAAGGAGCATGATGGATAAATACAATAGAATCATGCATTCACTTAGGTTCAACACTCAGGAAAAGTCAATAAATAAGCAGAATCAAACAATTCAAACCCATCCACAACTTGACAAGACAAGACTTGCAACAGCAAAAACTTCCATTCCCCTTTCTTGAATTGCAATTCGATGCAATAAATTGTAAATTATTTAATTTTTATAAGCATCATGACTTCAACATAGAATTCAAAAACTTTGGAAATGCAAATTTGTCAAACAAAGGCATAATAAACAACTCTGACAATGACAAAGTGAATAACAACTAGCAAATGACTTATTCAAATAACATTCCACACTGGCACACAGAATGCCAAATTTAATTGTACTTCATCATCAAAATTGCAGATCATTATTAGAGCAATTGAAATCAACAATCAAGATCAAAACTGAAGAACAAACCAGCAGAAGCTTGAGCCCTGACTGATCTGGCCTTAGCCGAGGACCGAAACACTCTGTCAACGCCCGTCCGGACACGGCCAAGCTCGGCCTCCATAGCAGCCGAACCGAGGCGCAATCCGAAGCAAGAAGACCTCTCTGTCATACGAAGATTGTTGAAACCTAAACCTGTCTTCCTCAATTCACTAAAACCTGGTAAAACCCTACGCTTCTGATTGTCAAAACATGTACTTCCTTTGCCTGCATATGTTGCGGCTTGCATTTTTACAATTGCGACTGTCATAGATCCCAATAACAACACCACAAAAAGTCAACAAACAAGCCAAACAAAAATTAAATACTAGTCTATACTAGTCTAGAGAGAGAGAGCGAGAGAGAGTGCGTGTTTCTGTGTGCCTCTAGAGAGAGAGAGCAGTGAAAATAAGTAATGTGTGTTTTGGGTATAAAGAATTGAAGACAATGCTGATATTGAAAAATACGACCTAATCAATATATACTTGTGAAAATAAGTAGAGATTGAGATCAAAACAACGAAAAAAACACAGAACCAAGAGTGAAATTACCACCGAATAGAGAGCTGAAATAGCAGTGACAGAAAGAGTCTGAGATGAAAAGACGATCGTCGATGAGCTTTGTCCCTCTGAAAATGTTTGCGAATTTGGTTGTGAAATTGAGAGAGTCTGGTTTTAGTAAGCAGAAGCTTTGGAGCTTCCGCTGAATTTTGGAGGAATTTACGAGAGAGAGAGAGAGAGAGAGAGATGACTATGAGGATAATAACAAATAATTAATATGTGTTTATGGGTATAATTGAAATTAAATTAGGAAACAATAGGTAAAAAAATTGGAAGGGTATATCAAATTTTAAGTTTTTTCATAATTTATTTTTTAAAATTAATTTATATTTAAAATTAGACAAAAATAATATATTAATCACATAACTTAAATTATTATACATAATTTATATTAAAAATATTAGAAATTTTAAATAAATTATTAAATATTATACCAAATAGTCATGGGGGAGTGAAACTTAAATCTTATATTATGTAGAATATTTGATAATTAAAATTCTTAATATTGTTCAACTAACCCCTGAACATAAATTTTAATATAATAATATATTTTTATCAAATTAAGTATTTTTTATTTAATATTAAATAGAAATTAATTTTATTTTTTTACCTAAAATGAGAATTAGCATATGTTCTGTGGGAATAAAGTGAAGGAGAACTATTTTTCGGGATTAGATAGTTTAACAGTTGGATTTCAGATTAGATTTTGGGTTGCATTTTGTTGGTGATGTCGCTGACTCGCAGGCAGTCTCACGTGAGCCTGCTGTTACTCCGTCCGTGTGCTTGGTAGGAGAGAGAAACAGAGAGTGCCACGTCAGTGGGACCAGTAATTCTTGGTGTTTGGTTTGTGTTTTGAGATAAAAAATTTTCTTAAAATTTAGGAAGAGAGTTTTGAAATTTTTTTAATTTGTTTGGTTGTATATTTTGAAAATAGTTTTCGAGTTGGGAGTTTGGAATGATTTGATATTTTATTGTAATTGAATAGATATATCTGAGAGAAAAAATGATTGAGAAAGAGAAAGAAATGAGAAAAAGTGATTGATTATTGTGTAATAGACAAAGAAGTAATTTTGAAATTTTTTTAAGAAAATTTGTAGCCAAACATACTTTTGAAAATTTTCTTCCAAAAATATGTTTCAAAACACAAACCAAATGCACTCGCAATGTTCTAAACAGGGCCAACACCGGCCCATAAAAGTAAAGGGCCACTATAGCTTTTCTCATGTATCGTTTACAGCCCAAAAAAACCCAGATCAAAATTAATATCCGGTGTGGGACCTAAAATTTCATGATTTGGGCCGATCCAAATCTGAAGTGCGGAGAGAAAGGTCCAAAATGCAAAGACTTCACGAACGCCTAAAGGCTTGGTATCGGTCCAAGAGCAGATCCAAAATCAGATAGTTAAAATTTGTCTTCACTGGAATTTAGTCAAATAATACATCCCGTTGTGATCTGCAAGAGAAACTCAAAATCAAGGATCTCCCTATTGGTTGGGGATCCTTCTATATAATGAATATTTAGTTGTGTACATGCGTTTTTCTTATGTGTCCCATTTGTGGTGGTATTGTGTCCCTTTATAATTAAATGATACTTAACAATTGACACTATTGTAAACTATTAAATATCTTATTTTCTCATCAGAAGAATGATTCTTTGTTAGATGTTATTTTGGCAGATTAGCCGCGTTGCGTTTGTTGTGGCCAATAATTGTGATCGGCTATCTTGAGTGTTCTCCAATTAGAAAAGCTCTAGTTTCGGATTATGGGATCTCCTTCCTCTTTGGGCCAAACTTTTTTCATTCCACAAGCTAGAAAAAACACAAGATAGTTGATCAGATAATGAAAAAAAATGTATACCGTATAAAATTTTGGTCGCTCAATATCTGACAATTATGATGGACAATTAAATTTCGGCTTAAGAGAGTGTCCTTAGCCTATAAAAAGAAGACAAAGTAGCATAGAATAATAACTAAACATTTGATTCTATATTATACTTTCTTTTTTTATTAGACTAGAGGACTCTTCCGACCAACAACTAGGTTAGGAAAGCCTCTACGGTTATTGATTTATTTTTAATAAGAGTAAAGCAAACAAAATTAATATAGTATATGAGTACACAATAATATATAATGATAAAACATACTAGCATATTTTAATATATTGTAAATTATAAATATATTTATTAAGGATGGTTTAAAATATAAATCACTCACTGTAATTTTCAAAATTACAAATACTCTTTTGTTAAAATGTGCCATTTAACAAAGTTGAATCAAAAAATAAAATTCATAACTATCCTTTTATAGGATAATGAAATTATCATAATTATTAATTAAAATATATTGCTAAAATTTTTAAAAATTATTAATTAAAAGGGTGTTTGATAACTTGATTAAGCACTTAAAACTGAATGTATTAATTGGTAATCAATTAAGTTCGTTTGATAATCACAATTGATATAACTTAAAAATTTAAATGCTTATTAAAATGTAGGCTAAAGTCATAATAAACTTACTTTAAAGTTCATTTGGGATGTGGGTTGACTTTTTTGCTATTTTAGCTTAGAGCTAAAAAGCTTAATTTGTGATAGATTTTTTGACTTTTTTTATTTTTGTGAGAGAAAAAAATGAAATGATTATGGATTGGATGTGGCATTTTGTCCTTTTTGGCTAAAATAACCAATTTTGTCCTATATAGCTACTTTATCCCAAACTTGCTTCCCAAACGGATAATTAATTCTGGCTGAATTTATAAAATACTAACCATAACTATCGATATATACTATTATAAACTCACTACTACCACCACCATCACCATCATCATGCCACCACCGCCACCACCACCACCGCAATCACCATTACTACCACTATCACTACTACCGCTATCACCATCATCATTGTTACCGCTACCATCACCATTGTGTCACCACAACCACCACTATCATACCATCGTCACCACCACCATCATTACCATTACCATCATTACCACCATGTCATAGCCACCATTACCACTGTTGTTACCATCACTATCGTCATGTCACCACTACTACTACCACCATCACTTTTGTTACCATTGTTATTGTTACCATAAGCACCACCATCATTTTATTACCGCCACCACCACTGTTACTATCACCACTACCATGCCGCCACCACCATCACAGTATAAAAATTGAAATGTACAATTTAAAAATAATAAATTTTAAATTTGATTTTATACATATCAAACAATTTATTTTGAATTAATCACTTACATTTTTATTAAACAATCTTTCAGATTAAAAAATCAACATTCAACTTTTAATACTTAATTTTCAATTTTTAATTTTTTGTTTTTAATTTTATCAATCACCGCCTAAAACTTAATGGTTGATTAAAGAAAGATTTTTTTATGCGGCCTAGGGAGATATTTTTAAAAATATTTTAAATAAAATTTATGAGGGCATTTGTAATTTACTTTACGACATAATTTTAGCAAAATCTATAGAAATGGCAAAAAATTGATCTATTTAGCTTGATAGTTACAGGCCATCGCTGCATCCAAACATCGTGCAAGAGAGCTCTTCCGGGTGAGGGTAATTGCATACTTGCGGAACAGATCGACTTCTGAGCTTGAGCTCTCTCTCTCTCTCTCTCTCTCTCTCTCTCCCCACCATCTTCGAAGGCAAATCCAGTATTCGGGTTGATACTATCGAAATAACAGACAAGGTTTGTTTCAATTCCTTAAAATTCCACCCTCCAACTGTAATATATTTTTTTAATTTGTTTTTCTACTGAAAAATTCGAACTGCTTTTGCTGTCCCAGTCTCTCTCTCTCTCTCTCTCTCTCTCTCTCTGATTGTTGGGATTGGCTACAGAGACGAGCTTAGCTTTGAACAATCTCTGAACATACTGGCCGACCCAATTCTTTGCTCTATTTCATTTTTTTGCCCATTCCCATATATAGAAAATTCTATAATACACACAAAAAAAGTGTACTTTTTTATGACCATTGTGGGATTGATTATGGTTTAGTTATGGTTTATGATTATTATTTTGTTTATAATCTAAGAGCGCTTTGGTTATGACATGGAGTGGTAAAAACACTCACAAAATATCATAACTTGCATATATTGGTAAAGATAGGTGTGTATTGTAGAATCTCCCTATATATATGCATGCAAGATTGTAATGGGTTTGGCCCTTGGCGTGCAAATTCCTACTGATGTTATTGCATTTTTTTTGGCATCAGATCGATGTTGTATGCAGTTTCTGCCCCCAAAACTTGCATATCCTACCAAAGAAGCCCTCTTTTTCGTCGAAGGTACCCAGCTCCGACAAGGCTTCATGTATCGGCTTCATTGTCAGATCCCAATGGTGTTAAAGTGGAGTACACTCCATGGCTAATTGTTGGACTGGGAAACCCTGGGAACAAGTATCATGAAACTCGGCACAATGTAATAATCCCATATGCTTAAAATTAATTGTTTCAATTCTTGTTTTTATTTTCTGTTCTTGCTTTTTATTACTGATGATGTTTTATTCTTGTCTTTTACAATCGCTTACAATAGTAAAAGATGTATGTCAGGTTGGTTTTGAAATGATTGATTGCATTTCTCAAGTGGAAGGAGTTCAGTTGAACACAATACAATCAAAGGCCTTAGTTGGAATAGGTGCTTGTTCAATTGTATTTATTGATTTCTGTTTCTTTAATTTACTTAGTTGTTGTTGCACAGCTTACTATGTTTCAATCTTGTGGCATAGAATGATGAGTTCTGAATCTTATAATATTGATTCAAAACTGTCTCATGTGATCAGTACAGGTTCTATAGGAGAGGTACCGATTCTGTTGGCAAAACCTCAAGCCTACATGAATTTTAGTGGAGAGTCGGTTTGTTCTCAACTTTCACTTCAGCCATTAATGTTTTAGTACTTGTATGCAATTTTCCAATATGTTTTTGAAGAATCCCAAATCATCTGTTTGGAAAGTTAAATACGTTAATACTTCTTCAACGGAGATAGATGGATTTTTATGTAATTCATTACTTTCTTAAAGTATATATTTCTTTTCTCTAACTCTCTATTTTATTGTCTTTTCTTTTTCAAATCTCAAGGTTGGACCACTTGCTGCATATTATCAGGTGCCCTTGCGTCATATCCTATTGGTATGCAACTTCAGAGCATAAATAACTTGATTTCTTTAAACAAGTGATTACATGTATTTACTCAATACTTTTTGAGCGATGTTAACAATTCATGTTTTTGGGAATTGTCAATGTAGGTTTATGATGAGATGAGCCTGCCGAATGGCATTTTGAGGCTACAGCCAAAAGGAGGGCATGGCTATCACAACGGGTATTGTCCCCTAAAAAATGATTGTAATAAACTACATGCTTTATTATGTTTTCTAAGTAGTAATTTGGTCATTTTGAATCATATTCTATCTGAAGTAAATATATCTCATCTCTTTATACGGTGATGCACCTTAGGCTACGCCTGCTTCTGTTCTTTAAGAACCTTATTTTATTCTTTTTAGAGGAAACTTGATATTTCTTGGACTCAAGCAGCATATCAAGGGAAAATTACTAGCTTATCAACCAAGACTATAGTAAAACCATTACAGTCTGCTAGACAAGGTGATTGATCTAGCAACAATCTACTTCTTAAGATTTTGAAGATTTAAGGGTGTTATTGGGAGAAGGTGCTTATTTAGAGGCCTAAATAGACTTGCTCACTGAGTTTGCCTTCTAAATAATGTGAATTGAGAAAAATGAGAATCAATAGGACAAACCTAAGAGGCATGTCAATGCCTTCTCTGTTTTCATGGAACACAGAATGCTGCACAAAAAGAAGCATCCAAACAATAAATCTGTTGTTGTTGGTAAGGTGGGTGGAAACAAATATAGATCAATGACAGGAGCGAGAAAACACCATGTGTGGCGAAGGCAGAGGAAAGAAAGATTGAATGTAAGAAGTAAATGCAAGTAGTAGTTGCGCAGTAGGGAGGGAAGATAGGGGGTGAAGAAATGGTGGTTGTAGTTGATCGGGAGATAGTGGTTGAAGCATAAAAAGAGGCCAAGAATGAATGGTGTACAGATTTAAGGAAGAGTGCAGGAAGCAAAGCGAGATGTGGAAGAGATTTAAAAATTTCGGTTAGCTTATTAGCATCATCAATTTTTATGGTAGAACAAAATAGGTCGGAGTGGAGGGGAGTAGAGGAGGGGTTTGAGTTTTGCTACCTTTGATTGGATTAGAGTCTTGGATAGGCCTTTCATTAATTAGAATTTTTTTCCCCCGACCCATTTTATACCCCTTGGCACCTTCTTTAATCTAAATTCTACTTTGCTTATCCCAAAAATAATAAATAAATAGACTACAGAAAAAAGTTGGTATATTAAATTCATTAGCTATTAATATTCCACTGTGTGATTATACAAGCATTTTGACTTGGCTTGATTGATGCCCCAAATTTTTTAACTTGTGCTTGTGGGTGGGGTTTGGGAAGATCTAGGTTTTGGTCCCTCATTGCAAAGTCAAACAATTCTCTTGGGTTTTCTTGTCCCATTTCTAGTATTGGAAGTTTACCATTAACCCATCATCAACCTGCAGAAAATCAGTACCTTTTTTGTGCCTGCTACAGTGTCAATTAAATTGTAGTCTTCATGCAAAACTTTCATCATCCTTTAGTCCCGTGTAACTAATGAAAACAATTGGAGACTTGCATGGGTAGAATCACTCTCCTCTCAGTTCTTCATTTAGGTTATTTTTGGGGTAGGTTGCTCAATTCTTGTACTTTGTCCTGCCTTCAGCTTGAATTTGTTGAACCTCATATCATGAAGAAAAGACGGAAGGGGGGGGGGGGGGTTGGAAAATTTTACGTAGTTGAAAAAATAGTATTTAAAAACCAATCAAATGCTGTTTGTTTACTGAAAGTTAATGGTAATTGTTGCAGAGTGAAGAGTGTGATGGACCATTTGGATGGTTGTCGTGAATTTCCACGGTTGTGCATAGGTTGGTTTGATGAACACCATTACAGGCTAGTTGCATAATTGTAGGCTGTAGTTGTCTCCATGATAATAATTATGTGCTTGCAGGGATTGGAAATCCACCTGGGTCTATGGACATGAAAGCTTATCTTCTCCAAAAGTTCAGTTTGTTAGAGCAGAAACAGGTAAAAGATTATTTACAATTTTTGTTGTTGTTGTTGAGTTTTAATTGTACTCAACTTTTCTAAGCTAAGTTCAAGTTTGGTTAAAAAAATTGGATCCAGTTTATATATATACACCTCTCTCTGTGTATGTTACATTTGGTGAGCATGCTGATGGACTAACTGTCATGGGTTATTGGGACAGGTGGATGCAGCACTGCAACAAGGGGTTGATGCAGTGAGGAATCTGGTACTCAATGGATTCAACAACAGTACTACTAGATTTAATCTGGAGCAGAAGTACAAGTATCACAAGGTTTGAGTATAATTGCAATGGTTACAGAAAGCAAATATGGAAAGCCATTTATCTGTTATATGTTCTGCCCTCCCATGTTCATGTATGTCTGAATTTGAAAGACTGTTATTGATTGCTATCGTATTCCTAGTATTATAGTATTGTGTTATATATTATGAGTTGAATCAAGTTGAAAACTATGTAATTTGAAATGTGGTATAAATAGATAGCAAGTATATAGCATTATTGGCCTAAAATTTGTCTTCAAGGCCTAACTATCTTTTAGTTAAATCTCGAACGAGTTGAGCCTAGTGTTAATGAAAACCAGATGTATGATAATTTTGTAACAGGTTATCTAGGAGTCTTCTGGCAACAAGCTAAAAAAGTCAGTTTTTTACTAACTTTTCAAAACATTCCTTAGTTACATGTTCTATTTGATCTGTACTTATACACAATGAATAGAAACATCTAATGATATAATTTCATAATGGGTTTCTATGTTTTTGTTATAAAATAATTCAAATCATTCCTTACATACAACCAACTACTTTGTCTTTTTCCCTCTATCAAACAATGATAGAAATGAAATAAAAAAACAAGCGCAAAAACAAAATGCAGAGTATTCACACCAAGGCCATCATTTGCACAAAAGAAAAACAGGATCAGAATTTGACAACAACAAAAACAAAACTCTACTGTCCAACTTTTTAGAGCTGGATAGCATGTGGCATCAATAATAACTTACCCTTGGCCCTCCAAGCAACCATCATAATTTCCTTTTTCAATCCTCATCAATTCCAACTACAGTTATTTAACCTACTCACATGGCTAATCATAAATTAAAATCTCTTTAAGTTGTGTTTTCATTTTCTATTTTTTATTTTATTCTTAAAAAAATACAATAAACTTGTTTGACAAACTGTTATTTATTTATTTATTTATTTATTTTTAAAACAATACTCTAAAGATAAAAGCTTCCCCCTGTCCGTTAAATGGATTAGAGTGTCCACTTAAGAGGATTATGGGCCCACCTTAGGTTCAATTGACCATTTAAATTAATCATTTTATAGGACTTGTGAAGTAAATTACTTATATAAAAAATTAAATTAATCAACTATAAGTAATCACTTAATTAAAATATACTTAAGTTAAAAAAATAAATAATGCATTTGTAAAATCATACTTGTTATTTTTTTTTTTAAATAAATGTATTTTAGTCTTATGATTATTAATATTTAATTAATTAAATTTTTTATATAAATAATTTATTTGACGAGTCCTCTAAAATAAATGATGTAAAGACGAGTTGGCCGACAATCACATTAATTGAATCCTCTAGTTAATTTAATGAACAAGATTCCTTCAACAAACCAAAAAAACCAAAAACATAAAATATTTTTAAATTTTCAAAAATTAATTTCAAACTATAGGTGTTTTTGAGCTTTTTCTTATTTTATTTTAGAAAACATAAAATCAAAAATAAAGAAAACAAAAACCCAATATCCACAAAAATCATCAAAGAAGCGATTTAAATCGATTTCCCGGTGTTTAATCATCATTTTTTCTTGTTCTTATCCTTACCATTGAACAACTTTGAACCAAAACCAAAAAGATTACCAGAAGGAACATTCAACACTGGACTGATTCGAACTCCATTGCCATAAGCTCCATAACTCTTCTTCAATGGAGGCCTCTGATAACCACCACTCGAAGACGAAGACGAAGACGAAGACGAAGACTGCGATAGCTTCGATGCTGCAACACAAGGAGTTTTCTGCGAGTTCTGTTTCTGAGACGACGATCTCTTCACACTCGTCGCCGAACCAGTCGAATTGCTTCGCGAAAGAAGAGGTAGAGGACACAAGCTTCGCGCATAACCAGAACCACCGCAATTCAAACTACTACTCCGCTTGAATCGCCAAAACGACTTCGAGTTCGAGCTCGAGCTCTGTTTTTCCTCCTTCAGTCTCTCATCGTTTGAACTTTTGTGAATTTCTTCTTGTTGAATTTGTTTTCGAGCAACGATCTTCTTCTTGATTTGATCCGTAGGAACAATCTTTCCGTCGGAGAAAAGCTCGTCTGCCGAGGAAGATTCTTGAAGATCGTAGCTCTCGCGAATGCAGAAATCGAAATCAATCCCGGAATTCGATCGAAAAACGTGTTGCTCGACCGGCACGACGTCTGAGCGAGAGAGATCGTAAGAGAATGAGATTCTAGGACTCATAACGAGGCCAGAATTTTCAGAGTAGAACTCTACCGCCATGAGATTTTCCGGGAAAATTAAGGAATCATGCAAAACAGAGATGGGTTGGGTTATTATAGTCAAAAGGAAAACTGAACACGAGTTTGAATACTAGGGAAAAGGGAAATCACTTTCTCTCTTACTTTCTCGGAGTTCTAAATAGATGTGCGGAATTGAATTCCGAGACTAGAAAAGTCATGAATAGGGGAGAGAGAGAGAGAGAGAGAGAGAGAAAGAGAGCGCTTTCTCGTTGAAGAGAAACTAGAGCTTCGTCAACTGATTGGAGGGAGATATGAAACTTGAAGCAAAAGGTGGCAAAATACTTTCAAAGTAGTAGACTCCGATTAATAATAATAATAAAAAAAAAGCAATGCTCAGTACACGTAGGACCAAATATAAAATCAAATATAAAAATTATTTTATCGGATGATTAGTCAGACGATTGAAAGATATCATAACAGTTGCATCAAAATTATGACAAGTTGCGGTCAATAAACTCTGATCGGACAACCAGATGTACAATTTCTATATTCAGATCCATATTTGATCGTCTCTATGTCTAAACTTTTAATAAAAAAATTACAACACATATTACTTAAAAAAATGTTTAAAAGTATTAAAAATAAAGTTTTAATGAGAACTCTATTTATATAGCATTGGGCTTCACTCATGAATAATTTAATATATATATATATATATCTTGTTTTTTTATTTTATTTCATAACATACCAATAAAACCATTATTAAAATTTCAAATTTAGAGATATAAATCAGTAATTTATTACTTAGAGCACTTAAAAGTTATTATTGGACTGACAGGACTTTTACTTGTCCCAAGCTTATATCATGGAGCTAGACAGGCTGAAATGAGGTTTGGGTTGGATTTGAAATAATGTACAATTTTTTAAAATAATTTTGATTCGTAGCTCGAATTCGGAGACTTGAATTTGGCTCGAATTCGGAGAAGAAGGAGGAAGGAGGAGAAAGAAAGAGAACTGGAGGGGAGGGGGCCATCAAAATCGGGCTGGAGGAGGCTGGGCCGGAAGCGGGGCTGCGACGATCGGAGCTACTGCTGCGACGATCGGCGATGCTGCGATGATCGGCTGCGGCGAAGGCACAGGAGGGGCCCTTCTCTCCTCTCCTCTCTCTTTTTCCCTCTCTCCTCCTCTTCCCCTCTGTTTTTCTCTGTGTTCAACGAAGAAGAAGAAGAAAAGAAAGAAAGAAAAGGAAGAAAAAGAAAAAAAAAAAAAAAAATCGAATCGCAAAACAACGTCGTTTTGCGATTCGAGCCAAAATCGGGCCAAGTTTTTCGAGCTACCAGTCATTTTTTTTTTTTTAAATTAGAGTTTTAATTGAGTTTTAATAAGGTAGAAAATAAAAATAAAAAAGGTTAAAACATCACATCAAATAAATTCTACATACATATTAAAGTTATTAGAATTTACAAATTAGAATTTCAAAACATTTTTGTTTAATATTTGAAGCTCCACTCAACCTAACTAATGAGCCTACAAAAAAAATAGAATAAATTGCAAATACACCCTTAAAATTTGCTTAAAATACGAATTGTTCTATATGTGGTTTGAAAAATTACAAATAGCTCATTGTCATAATTTTTTATTTAACAGAATTAATTAAAAAGTAAAATTTCTAACTATTCACCTATACAATAATAAAATTATCTAAATTAATAATTGAAATAAAATTTTAACATTATTAAAAACTGTTAATTAACTTAATAATTTATTAATAAAATGATCTATTTATTATGAAATTAAAAATCTTAGAGAACATAAAATGAGATAATTTGTAATTTTAGTAAATCTCATGAGGTGTGTTTGTAATTTATCCAAAAAAAAATATGAAAATAAATAACTCAAAAATAAGACATGAATCTCGACCTATCGGACTTGGCTTGTGAGCCAACCCTTCGGCCTGTGAGAAGTGGCTTGTCGGCCTAGGCCACGACCCTTCTTGTTAGTCTTTTTGGGCCAAGCATGTTGGGTGTGTTTAGGCCTAAGGTTTTGTCTCATAGATTGGCCCAACTCAGCTCATCAAAAAAAAGCCTGTTAGGCTTAACTCATGAGTGGGCTTGGGCACAATTTCATGGGTCAGGCCAACTGGATGTCGGTTCAAGTGATATTTTGATTCTTAACTACTTAACAAAGGCGAATTAATATATTTTATTCGTAAATTTTTTTATTATGTGATTAATTTGGAGTACCATGTAAGGAATTTTACATGTGCTCTAAAATGCTGAATAATTATTTGTTTTTAGGTCTAATAATTTTAATTATCATGAAAACTTAATTATAAAACTAATGTGTTGTAACTCATATTCATATTTTATTTGCCTATTTCTAATTCTGTATAAAATTTTAGATTATTTTTTAATTTTTTTTTGTTACAAGGTCCATTTGTTACAAGGTCCAAAACATAACTGGTAGAGGTTAAATCTGAGTGACAATGGATAGTAATATCATAGCATTAAAAATAAAGAAAAAAGAGACTTGAAGAGACAGAAAAAGATCGTCTAAATCTGTAAAATTGTCAAATGGAGTCGGTTAAGGAGACAATAAGTTAGTGTTAGGAGCACAAACATGATGACCGACAAGTTGTGTCAACCTAAAATTTAGCAATTAGTTCCCAAGATTTTTTTTTTTTTTTTTTCATTTATAATCCGTTTGGTAAGAGAGAATTAGAAATTCAGAAGTGAAATTTGCAATTAAATTAATAGCTTTTAGGTGGGGATCATGGTTGTCACGAATCATATCATGTCAAGCTTGTGTCCTCTACAACATGATTGGTTAATTGTTTGTTAGATGGATAGATTAAATTAGCCTATTGGGTCTGCTGATTATAAAATGGGATCTATACAGAATTATTCAAAAATAGAAACTGTCAAAATTTGTGAGAGATACTATACATTAACAGGTAAATTACACCATATCCCCTTTATGTTTAATTATTTTATCATTTTGATATTTAAAATTTATTTATTTTTACATTAATCTTTCATATTTCAATTTTTTTTTTTTTTAATTTACTCTACAAGTTAACTTATGTCCAAAATTAAATAAGAAATGACACATTAACAACCACATAACATAAATATCATTCATATTCATATTCAACCATTAATAGTTATACATACCAAACAAAAAAACGATATAAAAATGTATTAAGTATAAAATTAATTACTATTTTAAACCCTTTTTTTTTTTTGTGTCTCGATAAATCTACTTTTTTAACAATTTTAATATTGTCAATTTATGAAAACCTCTCAAAAAATTTATATAACACTACATAATTCTTTTTAAAAAAAAATCAAAATTCAGTGGGTTCAATTCAACCCACTACTTTATGCATAGCTCCGCCCATGCTTGGGGTCATGCACTGATCCAAAAGCAGGTGGTGGTCCAAAAGTGAGATAAGACCATCTCCAACAATGTATTAAATTTTTCATTAAATTTGCATAAAAATTTTATTTGATATCAAATGCTTCAATGAAAAATTTTGAAACTTTATCAAAACACCAGTTGACCAGGCAAATGACTGAGCAGATATTTGGCCAGTCGATCAGCCAATATAAATTTTTCACAAATTTTTACCTTGAGGTGGTCATCTGGGAAATCGACTGGACAGATAACCGAGGGACCGACTGGTCAATATAATTTTTTTACAAATTTTTGCCTTAAGGTGGTTATCTAGGAAGACATCCGATAAAGAAAATCAAACGACTATGAACAATGATTTGATGAAAGGCACCTTGATCTTCAGTTTGATGAAAGAAAAATAAAATCCTAAATTTGATACTTATTTAATGAAACTGTTGAAGTAGGTAAATGAATGATTTTTCACCAAATTCAAATTTGATGATAAATTTTAGTAGCCATTGAAGAATGCAGAATGGTGGTGTCATATGTCCAAATCATCATCTGGATCCTCGTCAGAATCTGGCCTCTCATCGTCTGAATCACGAAAATAGATAATCTCACCCCTGCCAGGATCCTCCTTTGTTTGCAATTTCTCATCAAAATTAGATATGGTCTCAGTTTTGTTCTCATTGAGATGTCTTCGGCCATCATAGATTTCAATGGATTTTCCATTTCCTGAAGCAAACAAGAGGTCAGCAGGCAAGTATCAAAAACACGTTCACATCATCAAGATAAAAAAATGCCTGATAAAAAAATATATATATATATATTTTAAAAAGTCCCTCTTCCCAGAATATATGGTTCAGCACAAGTTCTCAAAACAAGTATCCAAATTTGAGATGCATGCATACCTTGGTGCTCAAATGGAAGAACAACCTTTGCCCGCTCAATTCTCTCCTTTTCTGACAGTTGTAGATTGAATTGCACCTGCCAAGAGAAACACTCACGCCATAATGTTATTATATGTTGAATCTTAAGTATCTAGCCAATGCAAGGTTCTGAAAAGCGGTTGCGGTCGCCGTAACGGTGGCAGTGGCGCTGTTGCGGGGTGTAAAGGCCGTAGCGTAACGGTTGCGGTAACCGGAACCGTGAATTTTTTATTTTTCACACAATTTGAAAAAAAACTTACCGATACGCACATTTTTTTTCCATGATCATATTTATTGAGTTTTAAAATAAATATTGATCAATTTTTATAAATTTTTAAGTTTGATCCAATATATTTCATATTTTTAAATTACTATAAACTGAGTTTTTTACATTTTATTTTAATAATTAATGACTTTATATTATACAAAAAAATCAATCACTAACTATTATATATAAGATAAATAATGACAAAAGTAAGAGAATAAATAAAAACCTATATATATATATTAATCAAGTCAAATAAATAATGACCACACTTATTATTATTATTATTATTATTATTATTATTATTATTATTATTTTCAAACAATATATAGATGGGTACACACAAACAAAATGGTTGAGTGATAGCAGTTGAATAGAATAGCATAGGTCTTATAACTTCAACAAATCAATAACATGTTCTTCATCTTCTCTATTCTCTCTCTCTATCTCTTGTTCCTCCATCTTCCCTCTTCTCTCTCTATCTCTCTTCCCCATTTTCATTTTTTTTTTTTTTTTTTTTTTGGTGTGTTTTTTCGAAAGAAGCAATTCAGAACCGTTACGTAACAGTGCGTAACAGGCCGTTACGGCACCGTTACAACTACTATAGCAGCCGCTACATCTGTGAATCTCAATCACACTGCAAAAGCGACCGTAACGGGTGGCAGTAAGTACCACAACCATTACGTAACAGCGTTACGCAACGGTTGCGGCCGCTTTTTAAAACCTTGAGCCATTGTGTTTCTGTAGTGTGTTCAAAGCTTAGGTGCTAACGTGTCTCTGCTGTAGCCTGTATGATGCAGAGAGAGAGATTACAAGTTTCAATCAAGATGAAGCTAGGCAAAACTAACCTTAGGCACAAGACTTTGAGTGACCATTCCACCATCAGAAGAAACAGATGTAAATTTTATACCCGATTGCTCAATGCAGAACTCTTCAAACTAACAGAAGTATTACAATAATATTAGATGAGTTACCACATACAAATTGCCAAATTTCACACAGAGACACCACTAGAGAGAGAGAGAGAGATCACCATCAGTCTAACTCGTCCATTTCTGCGCTTCATGCGAACATTAAACTTTCCTCTCTTAGAATTCTGTTCAAGCAGAGAAAAGTTCTCAGAGTTGCCTCTCTGTCCATTTGTTGATTGAGTCATTGGTTCTACATTGGCCAGCATAGAGGACATATATTCAAGAACAGAAGTGACCCTGCCTTCATGAAGGTCCGAATGCAATAACCAAAATGCACAAGAAACTTGGGCTGCAACCAAGAAAACAAATTACAAATAGAAACGAAAAAGATTAAAAAAAAACAATGGAAACTAAATTACGATTGTACCAAAAAAAGAATTAAAACTGCAAGTTTCTGCACTTATAAAAGAGAAGTTCCCAATATTATGAGAGACTTATCTGTTAAAATTTAAACACCAATGATGTACATTGCGATATCACAAGGCAATTGGCAGAAAACAGTTATTAGGAAAATTTCACGAGTACAGAGGATAATGTTGATAACAATTCTTTCATCTGCAAGGACCACATCGGCCCTTCACTATTGCTGTACAGTATATGCTGAATTTCGTTTTTCCAAGAAACAAAAGAATAGTTCCTTTATAAGAAAACCATTGCAACCATCATATGAAAATAGGAGTGCAGACCACGCATCCAAGTCATCCAACACTTGCATGGAACAATTACCTAAGTCCAGTCCTTAGAACCTGCATCAGGGATAATGTAGGTAATTTACGAGGGTAACTGAACCCTGGAGCTTGTATCAGGGCAGTACGTGGGCAATGATGGCAAGACCTTGGAGATTTGTCAACTAATTTACATGCTGAGATGGTCACATGGACAAAAAGCTTGTAGAGTAACTACACAAGATAAACAAGAAGTCAAGTTGCATAGGCTTTGGAAGCCACCATTGTGCAGTTCTACTTTTCTCAAAAACCCAAATTTCGCTTTTACTTTTAATAATCTCAACCTATGTTACATGGACTCAGGGGTCAGGTGTTGGTATATATCCAAGAGTTGGATTCATCTAATTCTCACATCCAAGGACACCAGGACACAGTTAGATTTCATATTTCTTACCTACTTTATTTTATTTTTTTAGGGTAAAATAGTGTTTACAAACTTTGATATTTTATGCATAATTATGATGTAAACTCGCCTATTTAGGCATCCTTAATGAGTGTGTGTCCAGTTAGACATGTCGAACACAACCCATATCCTTACTCAAGTGTCGAGTGTCCAACACGGATACTTCACAAATTTAGAAGCGTCTGTGTAACATAGATCTCACCTTATAAAATAGTTGAAGATGCAAATCTAATGATCTGTACAACATATAACAAATATTATAGTTCTTCATGAATCACGGAAGAAAGAACTAAGAGAGAGATTAGTAGTACAAAAGATACATACCATGGCTACGAAGGCTGCTTAAAAGGGCAGCTACTGAAGATATTGATGCATGTCTTAGCATGTCAGTTGCCTGGAAAGATAAGAATAGTACTTGTAAAATATATATGCAGAGAGAGCATCGAAGCAATCACTTGCCAGAAGAAAAAAGAAAACAAATATATATGCTAGTGGCAGGCATAGAAAAGCAATCACGCACTCTGAGACAAGGACTTGTTTGTTCAAAGTACTCCAAAGCAAAACTACTACCTCTGAGTTATGTTTACTGAGATACACTAATGTGCCGGCCATTGAGTTCAACAAAATAGCAACCAAAGCAAAATAAATATTCAAAAACATACCTAATGTCCCTCTTCTATCATGTGCAATGAGAGGTTACTACACGTCTATGAAAGCATGCGACACTTTGAACATTTAACTTTTCCAATATTTTGAAAATACCAGCAGGCTAAAAATCAGTGTATTTTATGATTTGAACTATTATGTATGAGATATATTTTGGTATCTAATTTCCATATTCTACTTGAACAAATTTATCACTTAATCTGCATTCCTAAGCTGTTGAAACTAAGACAATTCTTCTCACTATAATCTCATACAAATTTTTTTGTATAAGTTGAAATAATCATTACATAAAAGAGTCTGGATATCATTGACTGGAGGCAGCATTCATTGAATAAACAGTATCAAAGTTAGATTTCATGTTTTAGATTCCCTAATCATTTCAAACTATGTCTGAAGGAAATGGGCATATCTCAGTAATCTGTGAAAGATGGCTGACAAATGTCAATCAAGAGTTTTTTTTTATAAGCAGCATAAGCATACCAGAACCACCAGATGGCAGTCTATAACGTGACAAGAAAGTACTATAAAGCTATCTTTTTTATTGGCCCACTTGTATTCAAGGTCGTTAAAATCGGGATCCTAGGTAGGATCGGCGAGAGAGTCTCATGGATCGGATCAAGGATCGTAAGATCCTACTTTCTATTAAAAAAAGAAAAAGATAAAAACCCAAATAAGAATGATACATACTAAAAATAAGATGAAAAATAACAAAATCTAAGACCTACTTACGATCCTGCACAATCCCATGCAATCCTACATGATCCTACTTGCGATCCTGTTATAACATCAATCCTACAACGATCTGGACTGTTTACGATCCGGATCGCAATTTTAATAACCATGCTTGTACTCAAATTATTTACTGGACAATATGTTTTTATTCCTAATAATGCTTTCCCATCAGCTCAGTACAGATTAGAGCACGTAGTTATTGTCTTGCATATCCATGAAAATTTAAGACTACAAGAGATGTTATTCCATTTGCTTACAGTATTTCTTCCACATTAGTCACCAATGAGAAAATGTCATTGGAATTCCCTCCTTTCACCATGTGCAGAAGTATAATGGGCCAAGGATCAAACAAATTTCAAAAGGCAATAGAAAAATTACAATCTGTGAGCATGAAATATTGCAGTACTTCAAAAATATCAGCAAAAGAAACTGCTAAGCTGTATTAATACGTCAACCTCTTTGAACGTAGGCATTTTCTCTCCAAAACGTAGTGAATTTAATCCTACAGTCTTAAAAATGTGTATTTAATGGGTGCACATGTCATCCAAATCCACCTATTTACAAAAAAATTTAAAGTAAAATAAGAAATCACTAATCATAAAAGTAAAATGTTAATAATCACAAAATAAATGCTTACCTTGTAAATATATTACAATTGACAAACTCTGACATTAAAAGTAACTAAGCTTATTTGCACGGTTATTAAAATCGCGATCCGGATCATAACGATCCTGCATTGCTCAAGCAATCCAGATCGTTGTAGGATCGATGTTATAACAAGATCGTATGGGATCGTGCAGGCTCGTATGGGATCATAGTAGCATCATACGTAGGATCGTAGATTTTTTTATTTTTCATCTTATTTTTAATATGTATCATTCTAATTTGTATTTTATCCATTTTTTTTAATAGAAAGTAGGATCTTACGATCTTCAATCCGATCTTACAATCCGATCCACGAGACCCTCTCACCGATCCTACCTAGGATCCTGATTTTAAGAACCTTGCTTATTTGTGATTATTATAATTTAATTTACGCAAGAAACAACAAATAATTATAACTAGGCTAAATGGAGTTCATTACAATGAAATGTGATATGCACCACTAGAAACTACAGAAATTTAAAAGATCACTAACTACAAATTTGAATAGTACTAAATTAAAAATTAAAAATTGCAATAATTGATTGTAATGTACTTAGTTACTTCCCTAAATGTCAACCCGAGTCACCCGTGATCTTTGAACACTTTTTTATCAACTGAATTTTC
Source organism: Camellia granthamiana (assembly GCA_036172215.1). NCBI lineage: Eukaryota > Viridiplantae > Streptophyta > Magnoliopsida > Ericales > Theaceae > Camellia > Camellia granthamiana. The sequence continues at coordinate 15,214,941 of CM069906.1, read as the reverse complement.
AAACATCTTATCACCAAAACTTGAACCTTTTCCAAACATATCCAACTTAGTTATATGCCCTAAAATCTTATTTTAATTCGTTAAACCATGGCTGATGAGAGACAGGTTGTCATAGTAATTTGAGAAGAAAAATCAATGTACAGTAATCAATAATTGAACAAGCTACTGGAACCCATGTGAATATGCCAGAATCACCAGGCCATTAATAACTAGACAGTATGGCACAATAAACCATTCTCTTAGGTTGGCAAATAATGCCAAATTGGTGTCAGCTACATTTGGAAAGCACAACAAAAACAATCAAATCCAGCTAATTGGTACGTGACTGATATTTGGAAAGAAATTTCCTCATTCAATACATATAAAGGGAAAAAAATATTCATCCTGATAATGTTTTTTAAACTTTTTCTGGCAAGCTTAGTGTGACAACCCTCACCTCTGATTAGTGCTAATCTATGATTAAGCATGATAAGTAATTGATCGAACTGAAATTCTAAACTGATCACATGAGTATGTTGCTTTAATTGCATTTCTATCTGTTTGCCATTAAATGATCTATTCGTGTTTTAAGATTTGAACTATAAATTGAAGGCCTTATCATCGGCCGAATCAGAAATTGATTAGTATTATTTGTTAATTAGGATTTATGTAATTTTATGGTAGATTTAATTGGAATTTGATTCGGAATGATTAAATTATATTAAATAATGTTAAATTACAATAGTTTGAGTTTATTACCTTCTTGCCATTGTAGTGAGCCACTTTGTTAAACATTGTTTAGAGCTTAGTTTCATATCACTTGCTCATCTTTTGAAGACCAAACTGTATGAGAGAGGGAGAGTAGGAGAATAAGGTTGAATTCAACAAGTTTTGCTTGAAATTAGAGGAATTGAAGGGAATTTGCAAAATTGAGCTAGCACATCTTGAATTCAAGGCATAAGGTAGAGAATTCATCTTCTTAATTGTGAATTTAAGTTGTTCTTGCATGATTCATGGGAAAATTAGTGATCTAAGTCAAGAATTGGAGTGTTGAATTAAGAGTCCATTCATGCATGCATGTACATATTCTTGGATTTTGAGGTTGTTCTTCATGAATTTCCATATGCATGTCCACATTTTGGTTGTGGTCCATGAATCCACCATAGTTTTGAGCTCAATCTTGCATTTGGTTATGTTTTGGAGCATTGGAATTCATTAGAATACTTGCATGTAATGTCCTTGCATTGTTCTTCAAGTTTCTTTGATTTTGGTGTTCAATTGGCTTACCTTTGGGCTTGGTTTTACAAATTGATCTTCAAAATATGTTGTAGTATGAGTTTTCAAGTGTTTTCCAGAAAATTGGCCCAACAGGTTGAGTTTTGATGTGTTGAATGCTTGGTTTGAGCTTGGGCGGCAAATCTGGAAATTCCAGATTTTGGCTTCCACGCTCGAGCGAAGGATTCCACGCTCGAGCGACCATCTTTTGTTCAAAGCTCCGCTCGAGTGAGAGAATGCTGGCTCAAGCGTAGATTGCAAGCTCTCAGGTTTTATGCGTGTGCAAACGCATGCTTGAGCGAAGAAACCTACGCTCGAGCGAGGACTGTGTCTCACGCTCGAGTGAGCATCGAGCGAGCGTCGAGCGGAGATTTTCAGCATCCAGCACTTTTTGCATTTTTACAGACCGCTCGAGCGAGAAAGTCCACGCTCGAGCTACCCCTCTGTTTTGGCACGCTCGCTCGAGCGTAAAAAGCCACGCTCGAGCGAGACCCCTGTTTTCTGAAAAATTCTGAAGAGTGTTTTAAAGTGCATTTTTGCATTCTCATTTCATCCTAGGCATTCCTAGGCCATGTTTAAGGCATCTTAATGAGGATAATGTTATAGAACCACACCAAGTATAGTTAGGGGCTAAGTTATTAATCCCGAGTGTGTGTTCGTTCTGTTACTCTGTAGGGTTGGCATCCAAGGACGCTCGTTAACTTGTCTATAGCCCAATGCTCTGTGAGTAACAATGTTGTAAACATGTGTTCAATTATGATTATTTTCTGAATGATCAACTGTTCTGCTTACTGAAACGTTATTGTTTAATGAATGAATGTTTGTCTTATTTGTAAACTGTATTCGTGGCATCCATAGCAATTTACTGTTACTGTACTGCTACTGCTACTGTCACAGAGATCTCTGTCGGGTCCCATGTTTGGAACCACTACTGTTTACTGTTATGATGGCCATCAACTGACTGTTCGGTCTGTTAAGACCTACTGTACTGTTTTGCTAATGGATGTACCACATATGACTATTATGGCTCTAAATGACTGATTTACTGATGCAATTGACTGTTTTAATTACTGAAAGGACATTCATTCTTAACCCCTTTACGCATATGCTATTCACTGGGCTTTAACTCACTATTTATATTTATATATAGGTGTCCAGGCACCGGACCGGAGCTAAGAGCGTCGGGTTAGCTCCCGTTTTGTCAGAGCCAACCATTGTGCCTCACCTCGAGGTTCTGAATGCATTAAAGCTAAGGCTGTTTTGGGGTGTTCTAGATTCACCCTTTTTGTTTCTGTCTTGTACCGACTGAATTAGTTTGATTGTACAGTTATGGTGAAGGGATCAGGTCCCTAACCTGGATGTTTTGTATATCTGTTATGTACATATGTTTTGTTTATGAATGTGATTTGTTTATAAAAGTCTTTTTACATCTAGATTGTCACAACTCATTGGACATCTTTTATTTACTGATTTGGCTTCCGTCAGCCCTTTTACTCTGTATTACTGTCATTACTGTTAAGTAGGCCTTCGGTAATCACGGATTACTGGCCGGTTACGGTACTAAACCCATAGGGGCGGGTTTGGGTCGTGACACTTAGTCCCCATACTGCTTGGTGGTACATGACTAGGACCTGATCAGAAGTTTTCCCCATCACCCCCCTAAAAGAGACTAGAACCCTCGGACAGAATTTTCATGCAGCAACAAAAGCATAACAACTTTACTATTCATTAAAGACTATAAATGATAATTAGAAAATCACTAGAGCACACTGTATGTCAAATTAAAAATTGTTTGTCAGCAATTTCCATGTCACAGCACTACATAACTTTAAATTCATTCCATGTTCATAGCAAATGCATTGGGCTTTTTGTATGTATTTGGTAAAATTATAATTGTTGCCGTCAATCAAAATTCACTATTAAGAAACTTGAAATTACCGAGTCTATGGCAACCGAGAAACGCCCTTTTCCTTGTCCTACCAATTCTGCAACAATCAAGTCATGCAGCAATTAGGAGCCCTCATAGTTTGGTCTAGTATGTTCACAATATTCCTAACCCCCTTAGAACATGTGTGCATCATATCAAAACCAAAAGTACCATAATTCAAGATATACTATTTCTTTGATTTTAAGAGAAATGACTGCCCAATTATGTGTAAAAAGTGCATAAAATGTGTGAATATTGTATTAAAAAAAAATATTGAGAATATAAGAAAGGACATTGAAATTCTAACTATTTTGACATTATACACATACACACCCTATAAAAGATGGTACATACTAGGTTTACAACCATACCTTTCCCCATTTCAATAATTAAAGAAGACAAGTTGTCCAAATTTCTCACATCCTTACACAATCTAACTTTGTTTGAAGCTTCTGGAGAGAGATTGGTAATGCTTCCACACTCCACAAGCCGATCCTTCCAACCAAGAGGATCAGTATAACAATCCAGAACCCTAAGCCTGTCCCAAAATTGTCATTCACAAATCGCCAAACTCTAAAAAAAAAACATAATTTTTTACATTCAAATTTACAAAGCATTAATCTAACATACATTCAAGCAAATCAAAATTCTAACCATTTATGTAAGGAATAGACATCAATGCCTCCACTCTTCAACAAATCAACATAGAAAGATGGACTCCGAGACAAAGCAACAAGCACAATACCTCTACAAGTACAATCACACAGTTAAGAATTAGTAATCAAAGATCGATAATAATATAAAATTTGATTTCTGGAGAGAATTAAACTAACTGTGATTGCGATTTTCGCGCCAAAATGTTGGAGGAGAGTTGGGCGAGGACGTGATTGAAAACGTGAGGTCCGAAAGGTGAGGCTATGGAGTCCTTTATTGTGAGAGCCGGTGCGTGTTCTCCTTCTAATGCTCCGTCTCGAAGAGCTCTGCAAATCGATTCCGCCATTGTTACTGACCCTGAGTATTGAGACTTCGACCGGTGACTGAGGTTGAAGTTCGAACAAAAAACCCTAGACCGAAGAAGAGTCAGCCGATATTTTTATCTTTTTTTGCAAATTACCCAGTAGTTAGGTTTAATTTTGTTATGACCCCTCTTTTTAACAAGTGTTGCTAAGAAGTACCTATTATCGTGCAGGGTACAATTTGGGCGTGTTCAACCTATTATTTGCACACACCACTTCCCTTCTTTCTACAGACATAATGATATTTTTTTTATTACACTTTTATCTTAAAATAAAATTACCAAAATATTCATTTCTTCTTCAACAAGAACCCTAGCCCTAATCATTTCCACCGCTGCCCGCCACCATGTTTGTTACCTCCTCCACCAACCTCCCTTCTCTCGAAAGCCCCTCTCCACCCCATCGTTCGTCGCTTACACTCCCCAGTCTCTCTTTTCTCCCATCGAAGCCTCCTCCTTGCCATCTACAACTCTCTCTCTCTGCGGCCGCCAAACGAATCGCTGTCGTCTCCACTTTCTGCCCCATTCGAACCAAACACATTGATTCGGAAGTACAGTATCGAACTAATGTTTTTTGTTCGGATGTTGAAGGTCAAACCAATGTGTTTTGTTCGGATGTTGATGGTCGAATCGATGTGTGATTTTCGACCATGATTTAACGAACGGCAAGTGTGTCGCGATGGTGGGTCGCCGCTGCGATAGTGGTAGTAGTAGGGACGAGGGGTGGTCAGTAGAAGGGTTGAACGGGTGTGTGGGTTACGATGGTGGATGAAGGAAACGGCGGGGCGATGACTGGAAACGACTATTGCGAGGGAATCCATAGTGTTGCCGACGATGGTTGTAGTAGGTGGTGGCTGGTTTAGGGTTAGGGTTTGAAAAATGAAAAAGGTAAAGAAAGGTGGGTAGATTGAGTGTGTTGAAAAGTTGTGTGTGTATGGTTTAGATATAGAGGTATAATTGAAATAATAGTATGTGTAATAAGTAAATGGTTTTTTTCTTTTTTCTTTTTTTGAGTGTGTGAATTAAAAAGGATGTGTACAGAGAGGAAGTGGTGTGTGCAAATAGAAGCTCCCCAACTTGAGATGTTTTTTGAGCTTGGATAATATATTTTAAAATTAATTGTCAGCTTTGGTAGAAATTTAAAAGGTATAATTAAATTTGAATTGAACTTTGATAGAAATATTAGATAACCTGACTAACTTGAAATTCAAATTATATTTATAAATATATAAAATATTAAATATGCATATAATTATTAGTTGATGGATGATATTAAAATAATGTGGACGGTTATATCATATTTCACTGCATATATCATATATGAAAGTAATACAACACAACTATACCCTTCTTCTTCTTCTTTTTATCACTCGGATAGCAAAGGTCACCACAAAAATATCACATTGGTACCTCAACTCGATTCTCATCTCTCTCCCTTCTACATCACTCTCTCATCATATAAGTTGTTTTGTTTTATGTTATTAAAAATTATATTAGAAAATTGCTAATAGGACCTACGTTTGCAAATTAATTAGTCTAGAAATAAATAAATAAATTTAAATACACAAATTTGTGCCCGAGTTGAATTTATTATGCTGGGATTTAGAGTTGGACAAATAAGTTCAGATTAAAAGTTAACATGGATATCGCTCAATACAATTTGAGTTGAACTTAAGGTATCGTTTGGGAAGGTTGGTGGAGGCTAAATTAGCCACTAAATGACAAAAGATGCTTATTTAGCCACTAAAGGACAAAAAAGCCACAGCTGCTTGGCAAGAAGAAACGCTAAGGGAAATTTACGAAACTACCCCTCATGCAAGAAGGACATGCGGCAGCACACAAAAAAAAAAAAAAAAAATCCCAAAAAACACATTTTCCTAGAAAAAACAAAGAAAGTTGAAAAAACAAAAATTAAAAACATTTTTTTGTTTTTTGTTAAAATATTTTATAAAAATAAATTCAAACTCTATTTCATAAAAATAGTTTTAAATATTTGAATTTTTTTGTTATGTATTTAGTTATGATTTGAGTGTAGAGTTGTGAAAGTAGTATGGAGTTTCAAGTTATGTGTTTGCTTATGAGTTTTAAAAATAATTTATTACTTGAGTTTTATTTTATGTGTTTGGTTACGATTTGAGTGTAGAGTTGTTTTTAAATTTAAAATATTAACATTTTAAATTATTTAAAATTTTTGAATATTTAAATTATTTAATTTTTTTTGTTAAAATAAATTGTTGATTATTTAAATTATTTAAATTTTTACGATTTAAATTTTTTGAATATTTATTTTAATTTTTTACTTATTCAATTTTGTAGATTATTTACATTATTTAAATATTTAAAATAAAATTAAAATTAAAATTAAAATTAAAATTAAAATTTAAATTTAAATTAAATTAAATTAAATTAAATATTTAAAAATAAATTAAAATTAAATTATTTAAAATACGCAGGACAACAAAATAAATAAAAAACGCATGAAAACCCTCGCCACGTAATTTTTTAAAAAAACTGAAATTAAAAAAAAAAAACTTAAACTTAAAAAAACTTAAAATTACCAGTTGCCACGTAATTTACAAATAAATAAAACACATGAAAACTCATTTCGAAAATATAAAAACAAATTAATGTATACAAATAAAAAAAATTACAGAAACGTAAATTTTAAAAAAAACGACAAAAATACGCTTCTTCCAAAAAAAAAGGAAAAAATAAAAATAAAAAAAACAGAAATTACCATTTGCCACGTAATTTATAAATAAATAAAAAAAAATTAATGTGCACAAATAAAAAAATGACAAAAACGTAAATTTTTAAAAAAAATAAGGACAAAAATACGCCTCATTCAAAAATATTTATAAAAAAAAAAAACATAAAAACTGAAATTTACCATTCGCCACATAATTTACAAATAAATATAACACATGAAAACTCATTTTTGAAAATAAAATTAAAAAAATTAAAATACACAGGACAATAAAATAAAACTAAAACTAAAAATTAAAATTATTAGCATTATTATTATTTTAAAATTCAAATTTAAAATTAAAATTAAAATTAAAATTATTATTATTATTTTAAAATTATAATTTAAAATTAAAATTAGTATTATTATTATTATTTAAAAAAAATAAAATTAAAATACAAAACACATGAAAAAAACCATTTGCAAAAAAAAAAAAATTTAAAATATACAGGATAATAAAATAAAACCTCACTTTTTATCATTTTACAGAAAATGAAAAAAAAAATTAAATTAAAATCAAAATCAAAATAAAAATAAAAAACCCCTTGAAAAAACCATTTACAAAAAATTTAAATAAAAAAAAAATAAAAAAAAAAAATCGGTCCATTCATGGCTAATCTGACGTAGAGGACAAAAGAGGCAATGAAGTCCATTCCACAAAAAATAGTAGAAGGGCAGTTTTGTAATTTAACATGAAGCCACCTCACCAAAAAGCTAAAAAGTCAAAAAAGTCAAAAAGTCTTTCCCAAACCAGGCTTTTTAGCCCCAGACTAAAAAAGTCAAAAAACCAAACCACTTCCCAAATAGAGGCTAAGTAATCTCTCAACACGTTTAAATTGTCCAAGTTGCATTTATGACAAGTTCAAATGGATTGAGAGATTACTCAAACTGAATCTGAGTTATGATTAGAATTGTCTAAACTTGACTCACAACTCAAACTTATCTATCCACCTTTAACTGAAGCGTAGCTTTCCTGATCTATGTGTTAGACAATCTTTATTGTATTTAAATAAATTAAATTCTGTTGTGTACTAAACAACAACCAGAATAAAAAGAAATAAAGGAAATGAGAGAATTTGTTTGATTACAAAAAGCAAACTTGAAATAAAAATAAAAACAGATTTTATTTAGTTATAAAAATAAAATTAAAATATGATTTAAATAAATAAAACAGAATAATAAATTAAACAATTTACTTGATTAATTTCTTTAAATAATTATCTGATCAAGTCCAGTGTTTGACACTGTATCCTTAAGACAAATTCGTCCTCTCCACGGTGCTTTCAGAATTTGAACGTCTATCTCTCAGGATAAAATGATCTATTACAAACAATAGCAGCACTACAAATTGTTTGCCTAACGAACACACTAAGTGTTTATGCTATTTCACAGAAGAAAATAATGCAGCAATATGAAAAGAATATTTGCAGAATTATGAAGGACGAAAATTAGAGTTATGAAATCTAAATGAGGGTTGTCCTATTTATAGATGGAATGGTGGCTCTAGGTTTTGAATTGAACAGGTATGATACCTGTTGGTTTTGAATTCAAACAGATTTGAATCTGTTGGGTTACAATTCAAACAGATAACAAAAACGGAAAGGGCCTTGTTTGGGTGTAGAGTAAATCCGGATCAGATTATTTCCGGTTTAATACGGGAAGGGCCCTGTTTGGATGTACAGAAAAACCAAACAGTTTAATTTGAATTCTGGATTTTATTTTACCAAAAATAAAATTAAATTCAAATGTTTTTGACCCACCCAACCACACACCACGCACCCGCGCCCAAGCCCAGCGGACGGCGACGGCGGCGGCGGCGTGCGCGCGCGTGTGTGGTGATTTTTTAGTCCAATGGGTCTAGCCTATTTTGCCCATAACCTCTCCCTCTAAAACACTTGGGTACCCCTTGGGGCACACCCCAAGTACCAAACTCATGCCTTATAAACCCATTCAAAACTTCTCACAAAATCAATGTGGGACAAGCCTTATTCAAACCTTTAAGAGTTTTCCACCAAAACTTCATTTCCATGGAGTACACTTTTGTTTCAATTTCCCATTCACTCGGTAATGGTTTTGAGCAACCAAATATACCACGTGAATCACAACGTGGCATAGAACGCGTTACCACTTTGACCCGCGTAAATCGATGCACGGGACCCACCTAAAAAATAGACCAAACTTAGGAAAAAATTCTGGTTTTATCCAGAATTTTATAACCATTTCCAACAATCCCCCACATGAATGGAATTTGATGACAACGGAAATGCAACAATATGCAGACTTTATCGAAAGAGTATAAGTCGAAAATAACTTACATCAGGATAGGTAACTTTCGGCCTTGAACCTTCCCTAGTGATAACCTATCGGACTTATTGGCTAACCAATGGACGCGATGCCTTGAATTGTTCAGCCGTTTGTGTAAGCCAAGACAATAGATTTCACACAAAATATCTTCAAACACATCGTGGTTCTTACTGTTGTGTTCATTTTGGCATTGAACGCTCCTAGTTTTCATGAGTGTTTCTAGAGAATTTAGCCTTTTCATTCTCATAGAACCGGCCCCAGTTCAACGCTCATATAAGTGATTCTTATTGTGAGTATCTCCTTATACTCGTCTTGATTTTATGCCTTAATCAAGATATAAGTAACCATTAAAAACAAAGCTTATCCTTATATCCCTGCATACAACATATGTTGCAGATATCACTCTCACCATAGGAATGGGTAAGAAATTTTAATCCCTTGGTGATTTCTGGCGAGCCATACATAACTTAGTTGTCCCTTTGAACTTAGTTATTGGGATCTCCAGTCATATAAGTAGGGTTACCATTATGACGACTCTTATGTAATAGGCTTTAATCCCATCCCCTTCGATGAACTATACACTAGCTCTTTTGTCAAACCTTTTGTTAACGGATCCGCAATATTCTCTTTAGATTTTATATAATCTATTGAGATTATTCCATTTGACAACAACTGCCTAACGGTATTATGTCGACGACGAATATGTCGTGACTTACCGTTATACATATGATTCTGTGCCCTGCCTATTCCAGATTGACTATCACAATGAATGCAAATAGCTGGCACAGGTTTTGGCCACATTGGAATGTCTTCTAAGAAGTAACGAAGCCATTCTGCTTCTTCTCCTGCTTTGTCTAAAGCAATGAACTCGGATTCCATTGTGGATCGTGCGATGCATGTTTGTTTCGTGGATTTCCAAAAAACAGCAGCGCCTCCCAGAGTAAAGACATATCCACTTGTGGATTTTGAATCTTTAGTATCCAGTATCCAATTTGCATCACAATAACCTTCAAGTACTGCTGGATATCGAGTAAAGTTCAAACCATGATCACGGGTGAATCTTAGATATCTAAGAACCCGAATGATCGCTTTCCAATGGTCTTCTCCGGGGTTACTAGTGTACCTACTCAATTTACTAATAGCATAAGCTATATCAGGATGAGTACAATTCATTAGATATATTAGGCTTCCAATGATTGGGAGTATTTTAACTGAGACACTGTATCACCTTTATAAATAAAGACTGATATCTACAGGTGTTCTAGCTAAATTCAAATCATCCTTGATAAATTTATCAAGAATTTTCTCAATATAATGAGATTGAGATAATGCATATCGGTCAGATGTTTTAGTAATTTTCATTCCTAATATAACATCTGCGACCCCCCATATCTTTCATATCAAATCTTTTGTTAAGCATTTGCTTAGTTGATTTGATCATATTGTGACTACTTCTAATGATAAGCATGTCATCCACATAAAGACAAACTATAACATATCCTTGGTCAGTATTTTTAACATAGACGCATTTGTCACATTCGTTTATCTTAAACCCATTAATGAGCATTGCATGATCAAATTTTTCATGCCATTACTTAGGTGCTTGTTTTAATCCATAAAGGGATTTTACAAGTTGACAAACTTTCTTTTCTTGCCCTGATACTACAAACCCTTCGGGTTGCTTCATATAGATCTCTTCATTTATATCACCGTTTAAGAAAGCTGTTTTAACCTCCATTTGATGTATTTCTAAATTAAACAACGCTGCCATAGAAATAATCATGCGAATGGATGTTATTCTTGTCACAGGGGAATATGTGTCAAAATAGTCCAGACATTCATTTTGTCTGTAACCTTTAACTACAAGTCTTGCTTTATACTTGTCAATTGAACCATCTGCTTTCATTTTTCTCTTGAATATCCATTTATATCCAAGAGGTTTAGAACCTGGTGGAAGATCCACAAATTCCCAAGTATGATTTTGCATAATGGATTCAATTTCATTATTAACAGTCTCTTTCCACAAAGGTCTTTCAGGACCTGTCATTGCTACCTTAAAGCTTTGAGGTTCATTTTCTAACAAGTATGTCAGAAAATCTAGACCAAAGGATTTTGATGTTCTCGCTCTCATACTTCTTCTTGGTTCATCATCAGTTAAATCCTGTTGGTCGAGACCATTACTAGTCTCTTGTGTTTGATTGTCATTAGTCTTTTGACTTTGTATACAATCATAAGTTCTTTTCTGTGAACTTAATTCCTGTCTTTTCTTGTAAGGAAAGGCATGTTCAAAAAACACAGCATTTCTTGACTCTATAATAGTATTCACATTTATATCAGGTATTTCTGATTTATAAGTCAGAAACCGATATGCACTACTATTCTGAGCATAACCAATAAACACACAATCTACTGTTTTTGGTCCAATCTTAGTCTTTTTAGGAATAGGAACTTCAACAAAAGCCAAACACCCCCACACTTTTAAGTATTTGTAGAAAGGCGGTCGACCTTTCCACAATTCATAAGGAGTGCTGTTGGTTTTCTTGTGGGGTATTCTGTTAAGAACATAATTAGCAGACAATATTGCTTCCCCCACAAGTTCTGTGGTAAGCCTGAACTTAGTAAAATGGCAATCATCATTTCTTTTAGGGTTCTATTATTCCTTTCAGCAATACCATTTTGCTGAGGAGAATAGGGTGGTGTAGTTTGGTGAATAATGCCAAGTTGTGCACAAAATTCGTTTAATGGTGTATCATATTTATCACCCCTATCACTATAAATCAAAATATAACATCCATCACTTGTTGTCTATGATGTGCTTGATTCGTAAATTTCAAAACATGATTCACGAAAAATCCAAAATAATTATGATTACACAAATCAGAATTAATGTTTTGACAAAATCATATCCTCATAAAGATTTTGCCTAAAAATCAAACAAGTCAAAAAACCTATTTGATTGTATACATACTTGCAACTCATTTACGAATAAATGTCACTGTCATAAAAAATATTTGTGACAGAAGTAAATTAAAATATCTCATCTAATGCAAGAGATACACCCCCATATAAATAAAATGGTTTATGATTTAACAAATTCCACTACGCAAGTAAAATAATAATTGACAACATTTTATGTCACATATTCAACAAATAATAATCCACATAAAAGATTTTTCAAAATTTACTTCCAATTAAACGGAACAATATAACTACATACATCTTCATGTTTAAATTTCTCTGGTGTTTAAACACCCATTCAAAATTGATTGGAAAAACTCAAATTAATCAACATATCAATTTAACATTCCAAATCACATGAAATTGTTGTTAGGAAATAACTTGAGTTGATATCATACATGCATATCAAACGCATCAACTAAAAATAATGAATTAACAAAATAAATTAAGCATGCATGATCCCAAAACTTGCATCATGAAATAAAAAGATTCTCAACTCATAAATAAAATTCAATGCGTTTTGAATTTTAAACTCCAAAATGACAAAACATACCTTCATTTAATCAGTTTGATTTGTACATAAATAAACTAATTAAATATGCATTCAAATGTTCTTGTGAATATATATATTTTTTCCACTCATGTGCAGAAATTATTCACGACTACGGATCCATACACAGAAAATAAAGAATGATTCAGAAAATCAATAAGAAAATAATCTTGCCACAAAGGTTTCTTCATAATAAAACTGAAATTTAGTTTGTAAAACTAATATATAACTCTAGAATTAAATACTTCCATGTATACTCATAATGAACTATGAAAAAGTTAAAAGAATTAACACCTTTTCACAAAGGGTTCAAAAATTAAGTGATCTCCTAAATGAAACCATAAGTCACGTACAATATTTATAGATTGTAACCGAAACACAAAGTTACATGATTGATCAACAAAATTAATTTTCTAGTTACTAAAACCACAAAATAAATTATAATACAAAATAATTTTATTTTTCTTGTTATTAAAACTAGAAAATAAAATAATTTTATTTTCCTTGTTACTAAAACTAGAAAAATAAAATACCGAAATAATATCTGATTACAAAATCAGAAAAACAGAAAATAATTTTCTAGTTACCAAACCCAGAAAATAAATTCTAGTTACTAAAACCAGAAAATAAATTATAGTTGCTAAAATCAGAAAATAAATGATAACAACAAAATAATTTTATTTTCCTTGTTACTAAAACTAGAAAAATAAAATACCAAAATAATTTTCTGTAACACCAAATAATATTCTGCACTTGTTAATGACACCAGTATATTACTACTAGTTGTCAAAGAAAAGAGACAGTATATTACTACTATCTGTCAAATAGCATAAACCACTATTTGTTTTTCTAACCAGAATATTACTTTGGAAACACAGAAAATTAAATACAATGAAGATACCAAAAATAATCTGTCTTAAGATTGTTGGACAATCTTCATTGTATTTAAATAAATTAAATTCTGTTGTGTACTAAACAACAACCAGAATAAAAAGAAATAAAGGAAATGAGAGAATTTGTTTGATTACAAAAATCAAACTTGAAATAAAAATAAAAACAGATTTTATTTTGTTACAAAAACAAAATTAAAATCTGATTTAAATAAATAAAATAGAATAATAAATTAAACAACTTACTTGATTAATTTCTTTAAATAATTATCTGATCAAGTCCAGTGTTTGACACTGTGTCCTTAAGATAGATTTGTCCTCTTCACGGTGTTTTCAGAATTTGGACGTCTATCTCCCAAGAAAAAATTGTAACAATCCAGATTTTTTAATTATTCTGTAGAATTTATACTAATATTATTTAATCTCTGTTAGGAAAATATATAATTTATTATATATTATTATGCGTAATTTTGTAAAATAATATAATTATTAAAAGTTTAGGGGTCAAAATATAAATAATAATAACATAGATAATATAAATAATAATAATAGGTGTGGTACTAAAATAAATAATTAATTTTATATTGATATACGATATAATGTAATTTAATTAAAAATTAAATTATTTATATAATTATATTAAAAAGTTGGGTCAAAAAATAATTATCTTAAATATCTATTAAGGATAAGAACGAATCTATATAATTATTAATCGAATTTTGATTTGAATCACGTATGTGCCTTTTTCCCTATAAATAGAGGCGCTGATCTGACCGAGTGAAGGAAAGAAGAAAAGAAGAAAGAAAAAGAAAGGAAAGAAAAGAAAGAAGAAAGGAAAGAAGAAAAGAAAGAGAGGAAGAAGGAAAAAATGATGGAAGTTCAAAGGATTGTTGATAGTGGAAAGAAAAAAGTAAGGTATTAAAGTCAAGGTGAGTTATATTATACCTTGAGTCACCAAAATGTATTTTACGTATGTTTTGACTTACCAACATCTGTTTTACACAAGTTATATTTTATTAGTATATTAATAAAAGTTATGTTTTATAAAGATTTCAGTTACGTGGTTTTATTTCTGAACCCTATTTGCTTAAAGGGAATCCCATGGGTATGTTTGTTTATATTTAAAAAAAAATTTGATTATGACCTTATATATAATTATACTTTGTAAGTACCACCACCGGAGTCCCATGCCTTGGGGGACTTAAATAACCATTGGCTTCTGTTTGGTTACTTTGTGGTCCTCTGATCCATTGACCTCTGTTCTGTGCGGACCAAAGTGCTGTGCGGAGCTAAGTGCTACTCTATTGTGGGAGCCACCTCTAGAATCCGTACGAGCCACCTCTTGAATCCGTACCTCTGTTCTGACTGTCACTTCTGTGACCTCTGTTCTGTTCTGTACCGCGGTTATGGTTATATATTTATATAATATCTGTATTTCAGTTTCTACTACTTAAATGATTTGTTTATGTAAATGTTTTGGCCTAACTAACGATCCATGGTTATTTCGTATCCCTTATACTCTTGGTATAATGTTTCTCACTCTGTCATGTGCTTATAGTTTTTTACCAACTTTCAGGAAACATGCAATTCAGAAATAGCTTTTGGAATGTCTTAGATGCGGGGCTGCGGAATAGACACACACACAGTATTTTTATGATATTTCTCTGTGCAAATATCGGCCTTTTTGGTCAATATATTTTGTAATAAAAATAGAAACTCCAATGATTATTTTGGTACCCTTATTTAAATATTACTTCCGCTTGCGTTTATTAATTTGTTTAAGAATTGGCTGGAGGTAACCTCAGTTACTGGCCATTACGATACTTAACCCTTGGGTACGGGGAGCGGGTCGTGACAAAAATGATCTACTACAAATAATAGCGGCATTACAAATTGTTTGCCTAACGAACACACTAAGTGTTTATACTCTTTCACAGAAGAAAATAATGCAGCAATATGAAAAGAATATTTCCAGAATTATGAAGGACGGAAATTAGAGTTATGAAATCCAAATGAGGGTTGTCCTATTTATAGATGGAATAGTAGCTCTAGGTTTTGAATTGAACAGGTATGATACCTGTTGGTTTTGAATTCAAACAGATTTGAATCTGTTGGGTTACAATTCAAACAGATAACAAAAACGGGAAGGGTCTTATTTGGGTGTACAGTAAATCCGAATCAGATTATTTCTGGTTTAATACGGGAAGGGCCCTGTTTGGATGTACAGAAAAATCAAACCAGTTTAATTTGAATTCTGGATTTTATTTTATCAAAAATAAAATAAAATTCAAATGTTTTTGACCCACACACCAGCTTGCCTGGACGCGCAACGGCGGCGGCGGCGCGCGTGTGGTGATTTTTGAGTCCAATGGGTCTAGCCCATTTTGCCTATAACCTCTCCCTCTAAAACACTTGGATTCCTCTTGGGGCACATCCTAAGTACCAAACTCATGGCTTATAAACCCATTCAAAACTTCCCACCAAATCAATGTGGGACAAGTCTTATTCAAACCTTTAAGGGTTTTCCACCAAAACTCCATTTTCATGGAGCACACTTTGGCTTCAATTTTCAATTCACTCAATGGTTTTAAGCAATCAAATATACCACGTGAATCACAACACGGCATAAAACGCGTTACCACTTTGACTCGCGTAAATCGACGCACGGGATCCACCTAAAAAATAGACCAAACTTAAGAAAAAATTCTGATTTTATCCAAAATTTTATAACCATTTCTAACATTACGAAAATAAAAAATAAAAATCGAAGCCTAGCTTGTAGCAACCTAAAGAGTGACTTGAGCCTACTGTTATAAGAGAACAAAGAAAATGAACAGTGAAACAATATAAAACAATCCTTTCAACCATCCAACTCATAAAATTGAACATAAGACTCACTTTGATCAAGCATTTCATCAATCTCATAACGCTTGCTTCACTTCTTATTTTGTAAACAAGTTTCATTGATTTGATTTGACATTGTTTTTCATTATAATTAAATAAATAAAAAATATTGATTTTTGTTGACAATTACATTATACTTTCCCCTCAACAAAATCTATGAAATAAATCAAAGTTTTCAGTCAATACCTTATTATAGACAGCAGCTTGAAATTTGGTAGATGGGCTATGATGAGAGTGCCAGCTTATCTATCGGGTCCAATCTCAGTCAAATCCCATTGATTACAATATAATATGGGCCCATTACTTGATAATTTTATTGATGTGGACCATATAACCCCATCGTTTGATGTTGATATAGCTTAAAAATCACTTTTATTTATTTATTTATTTTTATTTTTCAAGATAAAAAATGCAATCTATTAATAAATTACTATTTTGTTATAAAAATATTAATAAAATACTAAGACTTTAAAAATAAATTATTATTCTCACTAATTTTTTTATTATTTATAAATGTACTATAAAATTTGTTTTGATGTATCCCCACAACACTAAAAAGCAAAATTTAAAGAGTATTTATGATTTATGAAAACATGGAATGGTAATAAAAAGGAAAAAAAAAAAAAAAAAGGAAAAAAAGGAAAAAAAAGAAGAAGCAAGTTCTCATCTTCCAGCAGTTGAAGACTTTTTTTTGCTTGCAATGTGATTTTAACACAATCAACACTTGGATAATAATATAAAGTCGTGTTACATGCATTAAAGCCTCGTTTGGGAACATACTATTTTAGTAACTTTTTAGCTTTTTACGAAAAGATGTGCAGAAAAGTAGAGAGGTGATGTGACTAGTTTTAGTTGGCTTTTTGACTTTTTGGCTAAAATAGCCAGTCCCCAAACGATTACTAATTAGTATAGCAACACTAGTTATAACATTATTATTGATCCCATTCATTAATAACATTACAAATACCAAATACCTCTTAAATTATGTCACATCATCAATTGGTACATTCATTAGTACACTAATTAGTGCATATAGTATTATTCTATTTATCTAGTTTAAAAAATATATATTTATGTTCACACATTTTCAAAATGACTGTGAAAAAAAACACAGGTAGCATTTAGTTTAATTTTAGAATTATGATTTGAGTGTGGAGTTATATTTTGAGTTTGTGAGTTTTGGAATTATAATTTGAATAGCGAAAATTTATTTG
This sequence comes from Camellia granthamiana, assembly GCA_036172215.1. Taxonomy (NCBI): domain Eukaryota; kingdom Viridiplantae; phylum Streptophyta; class Magnoliopsida; order Ericales; family Theaceae; genus Camellia; species Camellia granthamiana. The sequence goes on along the minus strand of CM069906.1, from coordinate 15,197,179 downwards.
GTTATGAGTTGTAAAAAGAGTTTTGAATTGAATTTTGAATGGAGCGTTGAATTTTTTAAATAAATTTTAAAATAAGAAAAATTGTTTGATTATGAGTTTTGAAAAGAGTTTTCAAAACTTTAATTCAAAAATTTATAACTCATAATTAAATACACAACTCAAAATTCTATTAAAAATTATATTCAAAACTCATAACCAAACTTTTTTTAAATTCAATTCAAAAAAATAATTATTAAAAAAACTAATTTTTTTATTAATTTTTTTTTTAAATCCGAAAAATATTACTCTTGATTATATATTTGGTTGGAATTTTTTTTTATTGTTTGTTTTAAAAATATTTTTTTATTTAAAAAAATTACTGTGACAAATTAATTTTTATTTTTAATTTTGTTTGTTAATTTTAAATAAATGGCCAAATAATTTGTCATTTTGGTCTAAAAATAATAATTTCTATATTTTAAAAATATCAAAAACAAATACATTTTTTTTTTCCACATAACAGGTGCCAATTGTAAAAAAAAAAAAACAACAAAACAACAAAACAAAAAAATACTGTTCCGGTCAACCGGCCAAATGTCCAGGAGGATGTCCCGGTGGATGACTGGATAGACCCAATCTGCTCTTTTCAAAATTCAAAATTTAAAAACTTCTTACTCTGCCAAACATGTAGTCAAATGAGTTTTGAAACATCGCTCTGAAATCAATTTTTGAAAACTTAAACCAAACAAAGGGTTGGTTTGGGAAGTGGGTTGGTTTTTTGGCTTTTTGACTTTTTTTGCTATTTTAGCTTGGGCTAAAAAGCTTGGTTTGAGAAGGGTTTTTTGGCTTTTTTGACTTTTTTTATGAGAGAAAAGTGTAATAATTATGGGTTAGATGTGATGTTTTGTTTGTTGTGGCTAAAATAGCCTATTTTGTTTTTTATGACTATTTTAACCAAAAAAGTCCAAAAAATCTCTTCCCAAACAGAGGCAAAATATTGAAATATAAGAGTGGAATCATATTTCTAGAATTAAACCAAACAAAGCCATAATTCTTCATTAGTTCAAAATAGGGTGGCTATATATAAGTGTCCAGAATTTATAAATGAAACATAATCAGTAATTACTTAAATAATTAACATTTCAACTAATTTTAAACATTTATTGTAAAGTTTCAATTTGAGACTATTTTTTAAACAAAATTTAGAAGCTCAAAGCAATCACGTTGCTCGCTAGTCCTTAGGGTTAGTCCTACTCCAAAACAATAGACTTCTCATCCACAAAGTGTATTTAATCTCACTTAAAATTATAGATTGTACTTTTTTAAATTAATAAAAATTATGCTTTATTTACCTATTATTATAAAAATATGTAAACAAAACCGAAGATTTTACAAATAATAAACACCTCTAATTTATCGTTATCTTTATACCTTCCACCAAATGCCAACTCATATTTTAAAATTATTGAATACAATTTATTGCAAATTAAAAATTAATAATTAAAAAAAAAATTTCCCAACTTTCAAATAATTAATTTTTTTTTATAAAACTTATGTAAACTATTTTTACTATAAATATAAATTACACCAAATAATTTGTCACAAAACTCTTAAATTAAAATAATTTATAATAAACTATTCTTAAATTGCAATAGAGTAGTTTGGAAAAGTGATTTTTTTGACTTTTAAATGCACGCAAAAAATAAAAATAATATAAAAACACAAATTTTCACAAATTTTTTAACATTATAATTAGGCCATCTCCAATGTTTAGTCAAATCCCTTACAAAATTTGAATTTGATGAAGAAGTATACTTTTTTTTTTTTTTTCTCTCCAATAATTTTATCAAAGCTATATCAAATTAAAAAAATCTCAAATTTTTCATTAAATTGAGAATGCTTTGTGTCTTTCATCAAATCACTGTTCATTACTGTTGTATTTTTACCACCGAATGTCCTCCGGTTGACCATCTCAAGAAAAAATTTTGTGAAAATTTTACACTGAGCAGTCGACTCCTCAGATGACTTCTCAATTGGTGAAAATTTTACATTGGCCGATTGACCACCTAGTTGTCTGCCCAATCAACTAGTAATATGATGAAAAGACAAATTTTTGCATTAAAATAAGCGATATCAAATTTTTTTTTACTTAAATTTAATAAAAAAATAATACACCGTTAGGGCTATTTTGAAAAGTGAATTAAAAGTTATTTTTTTAATTTTTAACCCACTTTCTTCTTTAAAAAAAATAAAAAAAATAATTTTTAACCATCTTTCCAATAACAGGTTATGTACTAACCTTTCACAAACTTTCATGGCACACCATTGTTGTATCTCACTGATCTTGTAGATCTACATCAAATGTTAAAACGGAATGATTAAAGTCAAACATTTGTTAATTGAGGAAAGTACCTGAGCATGACACGTATGCTAACTTCCATAACACCTTTATCTCATGTGCATGTGACCAAAACCACTCCCCCGGTTTTGGGGTGTGTTAAGTACACTTTTATTTATTTATTTTTAATCAGGTTACGTCTTTATTTTTTTACCTATCTTTTTATATAAAATTTAAAAATATATTTATTTAAATTATTCCAAATAATTATAATACACAATGAACAATTCACCTTGTTTGGAAAGTACGTCAGGTTAAAATAATTTATTAAAAGATAAAATAATTAATAAAATAAAATATTATATTTAATTTATAATTATTTTATTTTTTCTCTTATAATTATCAAATTAATTACCAAATTTATAATTATCAACTTTTTTAATTATATTAAAATAGTCAAAAAATTAAATAACAAATTAAAATAATTAATTTTTCAAACGAAGACAGTGTTAGAATGCTAAAGTAGTCTTAGGTTTCGTTTGGGAAGTAGGTTAACTTTTTGATTTTTTGGCTTTTTTAGCTATTTTAGTCTCGGGCTAAAAAGCCTGATTTGGGAAGGACTTTTGACTTTTTTGACTTTTTGTGAGAGAAATAATGTAATGATTATGAGTTAGATGTGATATTTTGTTTTATTAGGTTAAAAAAAATATTTTATTTTTTGTGACTATTTTAACCAAAAAAACCTAAAAGTTGGCTTCCCAAATGAAGACTTATTAATATATTCATAAGTTGGTGTAAGGCTTGCACTCATATTTTTTAATTTTTTTTAGCCCAATAATCAACCCATAATATGAGATTCAGCTTGTTGTTGGACTTCTATAATTTGTTAGGTTAATTATTGGGCTTCTTTAGTTGTTGAATTATAAATATTTATATGTTTTTAAGTTGTAGGGCTGCTATAATTGAACCTCAAGGATTATGTTTAAAAGTTTCAATCTCTACTTCAATAATTTTTTATAATTAATATATATAATAAAAAATAACATAAAGATCATCATTTAGACACCTCCCCCCCAAAAAAAAAAATCCAGTTAAACAAGGGGGTTGTTTGGAAAGTGCTAAATCAGTATACTTTTTGATTTTTTATGAAAAAATATAAAATATGAGTTGGGTTTGAAGTGATATTATAGAGAGGTGATGTGACTCGAATAAAAAGTAATGTGACCCAAATAAGATGATTGTGACTCAAATAAATTGATGTGCTAAAATAACATGTATTATTTTAACACATGCCAAATAACTACAAAGTTTTACTCAATCCGTGCCCACACCCTGCATAGGGTGGCTTAACTTGAATAAGGGTTAGGTTAGACCTAAGTCCAGCTATTGAAGCTAGTATGAAGAGTTAGGGTGAGGGTCCGTTTGACAAGTTGGTTTGTGGCTATTTTAGCTACAAAAGACAAAATAGGTTATTTTAACCGCAACAAATAAAACATCACATTCAACCCATAATTATTACACTATTCTCTTACAAAAAAAGTCAAAAAAATCAAAAAAGTCAAAAAGCCATTCCCAAACCAAGCTTTTTAGCCCAGGCTAAAATAACTAAAAAAGTCAAAATGTCAACCCACTTCCCAAACGGAGGCTAAACCTCAGCAAAAAAAAAAAAAAAAAAAAAGTGACAAAAGTAAGCTCAAATCAGAGCTCGTTAGAGCATCTCTAACGGTTTAGCAAAATTTTCACCAAATCTGACTAAAAAAGTTGATTTTCTTGATCTGATACACGTAGCTCCAATGGTTATGGTTACTGTAGTGTGCATCAAAAAAGGAAAGGGACATCCGGTGCGTCGACCGGTTCAAATCTTTTTTGAATCGTTTGAACCAAAATTTGAACTATTTGAACCAGTTCGAAGACCAATTTTTGCATGAGTCGGTCGATCGGTTGGTCAACCGGGTGGCCTACCAGGGGGTTGACCAGGTGGTCAACCGGGTGGTCAACCCCGTAGTGTAAAATTTTCACAAATTTCTGCTTTAACGGCTATGCACAGTGAATTGGTAAAAGGAGCAAGCCGTCCTCAGTTTGGTGAAATGTTTGATATTTTCTTAATTTGATACTGTTTTTGTACAACCGTTGGAGCACAAAAAGTAACTTTTTTTCATCAAATTTAAATTTGATGTTAGATTTGGTGAACGATTGAAGATGGCCTTAGCTCATCTAAACCAAAACCAAGGAGTTGCTTGGCCGTAATTTTGGCTCTAGGTCGACTTATTCCAGTTGGTACAAAAAATTCATTAAATTTAATTCACAGACATGCTTGAATATAATTTTTACAATCTGACTCTCCATCAATCCATAAAATATGAGTGCCTTAATATGAGCGGAGGTGTAAAGGCGGTAGTTACTGGTGATGGCGGTGGTTACTGGTGATGGTAGTATTGACAACTAAAACTAAAATATGTGATGTTTTATGATTTTAAAGCTTGTTCTTTCCAATAATTTAATTTAAGGGTGTAATAATACTTTTAAAAAGAAGAGAGTATGAAATGTGAAGGGTTTAATAACATGGATTAAGATTCACTTATGTCGCAATCTTAATATAAGAGAACTTGAGGAGTTTATAAGGCTTACAATGGGTCATATTTCAATAATTTGAATTATTCATTTCGTAAGGCCTTTAATGTATATTATTCACAAAAAAAATTAGTTTGATCTAATAATTGTAACTTTTTTATTTTATCACATTTGTTTATAAAAAAAAATAGACGACAAATATAATTTTAAAATACACCATACATTTAATAAATTAAAAGTTATAATTTTCAAATTGACCTATTTTTTTTACGGATGATATACATTAATGGTCCTACAAAATGAATGGTTCGAATTATCGAAACGAGACCCGCCCTATGAGTTCTTAGAGTTCTCAAGTTAACATCTTAACAGGAGAGAATATATCTTAAAAGTTAATTAGGTGAGAAAGAGAAATGACTATAAAAGACAAAATTAGTTTGCCCATTAGATAAATACATTATACATTAATAACATATCCAAAAATTGGTACACAAATTTAATTTTCCTTTGTTTGGATAGAAATTTTTTTTAAATAATATTTTATATATATTTTTAATATTTGGGACAATAGAAAATAGTAATTAATGGAAAATGTTCTCTAAGGTCAACGGACAATATTTTTTAAGGTTAACAGAAAATAAGTCTATATAAATATAAAATATTTTTTATTTTTAAAAGGTAAAAAGTATTTTTTAAACTAAAATTTTACCACTATCATTACACTATTATCGACACTCTCACCTCCGCTACCATAATCACGACCACTTCTACTATCACTATTATTATCACTGTCGTGCTGCCTCACTATCATGCCATTACGTCTATCTCCACCTTTATTTTATCGCCACGAAACATAAAAATATATATAGGTATAAAATATTTTTCATCCAAACTAACCGTATATAAGACACCAAAATCCATTATGCAAAAGGAAAAAACAATTGATGCGGATCCAAACAAACACAACAGTCAAACCGCTGAAAATAAATTTAAAAAAAAAGAAAAAAAAAGCGCATACATAACAAGGTGTACTGAGAGCATTTCCAACCCAATCCTCTCACTAAGAAGATGAAAATAAATTTTTTTATTCAAAAAATAAATATAGAGTATATTACTATTCATTCAAACTCCAACTCCAACTACAAACCTTCAAAACCCTTCATCCTCCCTTCATCAAAAAGTAATTTTTGTTCATTAACAAATATTTAATTTTAAAATTTTTATAAAATGTATTTAATATTATACTCATTTTAAAAGTATGGTTTCACATTTTTTAATGATGTCAATTTTATAAAAATTAAATTTACATATTAAAAGTTATTTGTAATATAATAAAAAATATAGAATGAATAGTGTTTTGGAGGGTATCCACTATTTTTCATCCTCCCTTCATATTTGGAGGATCAACTCATCCTCCTCCCAAATAGAGATGGATTTAGATGATGGGTTGGAGGAACAAATCCTCTATATTTGAAGATATAGAGGATGCATTGGAGATGCTCTGACGAAGAGCTCCACCGCCCTGTAGAGTCTGTATCTATCTTTCTCACGCATTTGCAATGGGACGTGGTGAGTGGTAGTGGCCCAACTTGGGCTGGTTCGATCGAATTGAGAGGTTATTCAAGTTCAATTTAAATTGTGTTAAGACCAGCTCAAGCCCGTCCAACCCCAAATTGTAACTCGAGATTGTCTGCCCAAGCTCGACTCGTGTTAAACCTGAGTTGTCCGAATTGTAAATGAATTTCAGTTTTTTTTTTTTTTTTTTTTTGCAGCTATATTATTAAATTATTAAAATTCGACTCTATTTACAATTTTTTTTTCATTTTTTTTTTGAAAATTATTAATACTATCAAAAGAAATAATTTATATAATGTAAGAGAGATACTACTATAATAATAATTCTTACAATTTATGAGTGAAAATAAAAAGAAAAAAAAGTAAGATTTTATGTTATTTGCATATATAATATATATTCAATATGATTTAATAATATAAATTACTTTAATATCATATAATGACTAATAATTTATATGTATATTTAATATTTTTATATATCTATATATGTATAATTCGTGCTTCAGATTACTCGAGTTATTTAACGTCTTTGCTCAAGTCTGTCCAAATTTAATTTAAATTTTTAAATTTTTATCTAAATTTATACCAAATTTAAAAATATGTTTGGGAACAGGCTATTTTAGTAATTTTTAGTTTTTTACGAAAAGATATACAAAAAAATAGAGAGGTGATGTAACAAATTTTAATTAATTTTTTGATTTTTTAACTAAAATAACTACTCTCCAAACGAGGCCTTAGCCTACAAAAATTCAGGTTAAACTCGGATTGCTTGCGTTAAATCCGCCCAAATTGCACTACTAGGAGTGGGTTTGGGCGTGAAAATGACGCATCAGCGAGTCTCCAAAGCCCTCTTCTCTCATACTTTCCCATCATCGACAAGTCTCCCAAATCCAACGATAACTCCAAAAACAAAACAAAACAAAAAAATATTCAAACTGTTACCCTTCCTTGCAACTATTTCCTCTTCTTTTCCCTCTCTTGTCGGTGTCCTTTAAAGCCCCCCCTCCCCCAGCCCAGAGTTCTTTGCAATGGAGGATCCACACTCCTTTGCAAAGAATTCCACCACTTTCTCTCTCTAGGGTTTCTCTTCACTCTCTCTCTCTCTCTCTCTCTCTCTGTCTCTTAATTGCAATGTTGATGGAGTCTAATGGTTCGTCCAATCGGCGCAGGACCCTTCAGAGACTGAGATGTTCGGTCAAGAACTACGATTGGGGTCGAATTGGCCGCGAATCAAGGGTTTCGAGGTTGTTCTCGCGTAATTCGGGGCTCCACATTGAGGAAGGCAAGCCTTATGCTGAGTTTTGGATGGGCACTCACGAGTCTGGACCCTCTTTCGTGCTTGAGAATGGGGGTTTGAGTTTGAACTCGTGGATTGCCAAAAACCCCAATGTTCTTGGCGATAAGGTTGTTCAGAAGTGGGGCGTTAATCTTCCTTTCTTGTTCAAGGTATGATTTTTATTGGTTTTTCTTTTTGGGGGATGATCTTGCTTGATTTGAAATTGTTGAGATTGTTTTGGGGTGTGTTAGGTACTTTCAGTTGCAAAGGTATTGTCGATTCAGGCTCACCCTGACAAGGAATTGGCTGGGATTCTCCATAAGGCGAGGCCTGACGTCTTCAAGGATGGCAATCACAAGCCTGAGATGGCTTTGGCATTAACAGAGTTCGAGGCCCTCTGTGGGTTTATAAGTCTTGAGGTAATGTGCTTATCTTCATTTCTGGGATCGCTTAATTGGGATTGATTAGTCTTTTATTTAATTGGGGTTAAGGCTTGAGTGTAGTACGAGTGAATGGAACTATATATTTTTTGATCTTGTAACTTAATGAATAAATGCTGATTATTGGTTTAGAAGATTTTGAACTGTTTGTTCACAATGTTTTTTGATTGGGTTGCAAACTTGCAATAAATTGTATGACTTGTTCAGAAGTAGTTGGATGTAATTGCTTGAGAACCAATGTCTGGTGGATGGATGTGTAATATCTAGGTGGTAGCTACAGTGATTTCTTTGTTTCATACATCTTCTTGAAATGGAGGGATTACTTCTTAATCCTCCGTGTCTTAATTTCTTAACTTCTTCCAAAGTTATTTGGACTCAAATTCGCATGCCCAGCCTTATTCCCAAGTTACACCTCTCTTCAAATTTGGTGTTCTCTTAGGTGTCAGGTTTGCCCAGCCTGTGAATCTAGGGCACAGTTACAGGGCTAAATTCTCACGGCTACCATTTCACTCTTCATGGTTGATGTAGTGCTGATGTTTCTGTGCAATTTCTTGTTTTAAATGGGTACTAGTGCATGTCCTTAGATATTCTTTTCATTTGATGATTGAGCTCTAACCATGTAGAGAATAATCTGAATCTTGACACCATTGTTGATTTTATTATCAAACCTCTATTCCTATTTTATAGTAGGATTTGCAGGCAACCTTTGGGTCCTTTCAAAATTCTTCTGATGCATGTGTGATGTGGTCCAGCTAATGTAGGAAAATACCTAACCATTGGTCTGCATTTTAATATGCTGCTCCTGGATTTCTCCCAAAGCTTGTTATTGATCTTTGAGTGCACTTCCATATAAATCATGCTTACAGAATGTTTAGAATAAGATCTACTATGGAATCATTGCAGTCCTTGTGGCTGGCTTTAATGAATTGGGGCTGCAGTGGAGTGAATGTCCTTGTGGGATTGCACTTCTGGCGAGAAGGTCGATTCTGGCTAGAGAAATCTGTCTGGTGTGGCTTTCTAGTGCTATTAGCGCAGTATGTCAAGGCTGTAGAGTTGCGGTAATGGTTATTAGCATTTCTCTTGGCAAGCTGCAAGTTGCATATGTTTCTACTTTGGTGGAAGGCTAGACAAAGGGTTATCTTCATGAGAGCAGGGTTGTGTTGATATGTAATTTTTCCGAAGCCTGTGTGATCTTTTAAGGCTTAGGGTTTGTTGACAGCCTGCTCAATGTAGATGAACCCGAGTGAACTACCAGTTACCTGATCAAGGAGCTGAATTATCACTCTAGTGACACATCGAGTCAAACAGTGTTTGTAAAGGTTTCCTTTCCTGTAATAGGTTTATATATAGTTGGTTATGCTAATGATTTATCTGACTGATTTTATTTCTCACCAGAAACTTTTTCACCAATCATTCCCTTTTGATGTTAATTTGTCTTGGTTGACATGCTAAGATGTTATTGGTTTCCATGTTTAATATTTTGTTTAGCTAAATGCCTAAATGCTTTCTTAATTTGCTATTATTTTTTTTGGAAACGTGTTCTAATATGTTCTTAGATCCTTGCATTGTTGTATACTGGCAATGGAGACTTTGACAATATAAGTTGCATTGCTACCAATATAGTGCAAACCATGTGCATTTTACATATGTATTTACAGATGAACATATTCACTGTTGCCCTGTTAAATGAAAAATATTTGTTCTGACAACTTTCATGCAAGTTAATGTTGTGAGGAATTATACACTTTGTATGATGTGAAAAGGAGCACTACTTACTGACTGGGTGTCTACTGAAGTTTTTAGTGATTTAGATCATAGTGACCAGGGTAAACCTTGGGGAAGAAGGTGAGGTCCCCGCAAATGCTCAAGGTGCATGTTCAGGCTCTGGTGTGGAAGTTTTAATGGGCTTCTGTTCTTTAATTCTAAATGACTGCATTCTGCTGAAAAGCCTAAAATATTTTTCAGGTTCAGGCATGGAAGTTTTAATATGTATTTTTCTATATTTTTATATAAAAAAAAAAACTTTGCATGGTGGCTTGGTGTCATCCATCCTTGCTACATATGTTTTATTTCCTATCTTCTCTAGTGAATAGATGCTGGATATCCCATTTATACATGTAGAAATGACAGAAGACATTCAATATGACACGATGAGTATTTCTGAACCTAATTTGTGTGTGCGTACCTTGGATACCCTTGCAATATCAATGAGATTTACTTGCCATCGATTCCAGGAGTTTATGGATGTTCTTCAAAATGTTCCCGAGATTGCAGAAGTGGTTGGCAGTGAATGTGTTAATCAAGTGTTACACATCAATAACAAAGATGGGGCAGAGAAAGTAAAAGCAGTTCTGCGGTCAATATTCACTCATCTCATGTCTGCTAGCAAGGATGTGATTTCCAGAGCTGTATCCAAATTGAACAGTAGGCTCAACATGGAAAGCGAGGTAGAATGGAATGTATTATTGTTATTTCTTATGGACAAGATAATGTCTGGAAAGCTTAATGTTGCTATCCCTTTGGGGTGATTTTACTTTTATGTCTGTCCTTTGAAATAGATCCCTTCGTTTTTCCCCCTTCAGCACATAACCAACATATATTCATGTGACTAACTTTTGTTGCATTTTTTTTTATTTTTTTTATTTAAAAAACTAAACCTCAAGATGATTGAAAAAAGTATGCTGCTCTATGTTAGCTTTGAGTTTTTCATTTTGCAACAGGTGAGGCAGTTGACAGAAAAGGAACAACTAGTATTGCTGCTAGAAAAGCAGTATCCAGCTGATGTGGGTGTCCTAGCAACATTCCTATTTAACTACGTGAAGCTTAAACCAGGTGAAGCATTGTATCTAGGGGCAAATGAACTTCATGCCTATATACATGGTGAGTGTATTGAATGCATGGCAACTTCAGACAACGTTGTACGTGCTGGCCTAACTCCAAAGGACCGGGATGTACAAATTCTTTGTTCAATGCTCACGTACCATCAGGTGAAGATAATTTTCAAATTCCATGAAAATCATCTGTTCGTTTGTTGATTCTTATTCGTCTTTATTTTATTTATACCTTTTCTAGTAATTGATGTCCATAAGGCCCATAGTTCTTCGAAGCCTGCAATATCCGAGTACACTTTACGTTATACGATGCTAGAAACTAGATGCCCTCCCACATTGTTGGTGTGGCAGGGCTTCAAGTTTTTGGCATCTAGAAATTAAATTCTTGAGTGTTTCTTGTATATTTATTGTTTGGATTGTTAATCAATGAAAAAATTGTTACTTTTGGATTTTGATAGGACTAGTAATTCTTCTTCTGTGTATTTGTTCATTATGCATTGAGAATCTTGGAGGTTTATGCTAGTGTACGGATGCTCCATACTAGGGAGGGGTCAGCATTTCACCAGTTTTTACACTTCTCTCTATACATCTGCATAAGCGGTTCTTACACTGATGAAGTTATTTCTCGTCGCGAGTTCTTGTTGTGAAAATTTGATCCATATAGATATTTCTCGGTTCCTAAGATATCTAGTTTGAAGATGAAGTTGAAACCTAGGATGTTGGTACTCCTTGCTTTATTTATTCCCATTAGCAATTTAGTGCACAGAGTGTTAACGAATCTAACTAGATTGCCACATGTTTTGTGTGCGCATGTAGCTGCAACAAGCCAACAAATTCTTAAATACACAACTTTTATACTTATCCCTGAGAAGTAAGCAGACTGTAGCAGACAACTATGATATAAAAAGTAAGCAACTGCCTGCTTGTATTTGGGTATTTAGATCTCAAGTAGGCAGTTGTGCCATACTGATATAGGGAATGAAATGACATTGCTCGTATTGACATTTTCAGAAGTAGACTTTGCATTTGTCTCTTTTTATTGCCATCTTGTATTGATGATACAATTTTTATTTTTTTTTTGCTTTATTCTAGTTGAAGTCTCATTTAGGCTGTATTTGGATCATAGATTTGGATAGGAATTTCGAGAGAGAAAGGGAAAAATTAGGTGAAATGTGAATGAAATCCATGATTCAAACACACACAGCCTTATTGTCTTCTAGTCAATATGTTCTCTGCTGTCTTTCCATTTAACCCGGTCTCTGTTGCAGGGCTTTCCTGAAATTTTGCAAGGAGTTCCTTTAAATCCTTATACAAAAAGGTACCTCCCGCCTTTCGAAGAATTCGAAGTTGATCGCTGCATTCTTCCCAAGGGGGCCTCGGCTGCTTTTCCAGCGGTCCCTGGCCCCTCTGTTTTCATGGTCATGGAAGGAGAGGGAACGATGCATTCTTCAGCATCCTTTGAAGATTTAGTAAGGGAGGGCGATGTTATATTTGCCCCTGCGAATACCGATGTTAACGTGACAACCACATCACATTTACATCTATACAGAGCTGGAGTGAACAGCAGATTCTTTTAACAGGCTCTTGAGTTGGAGCGCGGCAGCAGCGTCTTTCCTGTGGGGCACTGTGTTCCGGTTTTTATGCAACACCTTTGCTATGTGCTGCTGTTGTTTATAGATTTTTTTGAAACAGTAATGATTCAGACCCCCGTAAAACATCACCCCTACAATCCTCACTCACTTGTGATTGGTTCAAGTAAGAAAGTGGAAAAAAAAAAAAACAATACAAACACATTATTGGTCCACATTACTGTAGGGGTGGTGGGGGTCTCCCAAAAGGGGTCCCAAACATTATTCTTGTAATATTATTGCTTGCATGTATGTGCATGGATATAATTATATATAGCTAAAATCATAGAAAGGATGTATGTTTTGCCAAGTGAACACAGCATCGGCTAATCTTCAAATTCAAATATTTAGCTGTAATTCCTAATCAAGTGATTTCTTTTGCACATTTTTGCTACAATTAGTCAGAAATTTTCACAAAATTGAATATGCGAAATTATGTCACATTGGACCTTGGGTTTGGCCCAGTGGTTTTGTTTGTAGTCACACTTTACAGTGTGGTGAGGAGAAGGTCAGATATTCGAGTTATAGAATAGCGGTGATTTCTTTAGTTGTGATCTAACTTATAATTTTAGTGTGAATATTTATATTGTCAAATTTATATATAATTTTATTTTACATAATTATATATTCAATTGAGATCCTATTGATAGATCTCATTAAATAGGTTTTACAAATATAAATTTTATTTTAAAAAAAATGTACTACAAAAGTTATGAATTAAAATTTAATATATAAGAAAGGCAAAATAATTGAAATTAACGCATAAGATGAGCACGAATCAAGAAGTTATGATTTAGTAAATCAAATTTTCAAAATAATAAGATTTATTAAATAATAAAAATAACTGAGATATGAAAATATATGTTTTGCTAAAATTTTCAATTTAGAAATGAAATAAATAGAAAAATTGGTTATAATTTAGGAAAATAAATGTGCATTTAACCCTAATAATAATAATAATAATAATAATAATAATAATAGTGTAAATAATATCAGTAAATTACATTTTACTCCTTTTATGTTAAGTTATTTTCCACTTTAGCTCTTATTTTATTTTATTTTATTATTATTTGTTTTTACACTTTGGGTGTCTTTATGTTTAAAATTTTTCTCCATTTACTCTTAAAATTAATTTCTATTCAAAATTAGACAAAATACACATGACATAAAAAGTATATTGTTATATTATGATTCAGGTTTGTACATGATTGTCAATGTACCATTTTTTATCTAATTTTAAAAGTTAACTTTTAGAGAAATTTAAGAAAAATTTAAAACACGGTCATGTTTGTTTACCGACGTGGGCGGGGGGATTGGAGTGCGATGGTTGTAGGTCCTATTCACAGTTTGTTTGGTGATGATCTGAGAGGGGGGAGTAATAATTTGAGGGACTTAGTAATTCCCTTTAGTAAGGGGATTAGCTTAGCTAGATTTTGAGTAGAATTAGGAAAATAGTGAGGGGATTGAGTCTCTTTTATATATAATAAAAAAATATTTTTTTTAACCAAGTGCACATGTTTGTTTTAATATTTGTCGATCACGAAAAGCTATTTTTGCCCCTTCAGCCTCGACACTGTTCATCATCTTCTGTGATGAACTCGTGATGGTCTGGGACTAATCGAGATACGAATCATTGTTTGATCCAAAATCATAAGTGAACCAAGCAAGTTCCTAGTTTATAGAACTTAGGTGAAAACCGAGTTAAGAAAGTGTTGGGCCGCTCGACCGAGCTAATATCTGGTTCACTTCGAGCGACCGAGCTGTTGAGTTCACCCAATTAGGCCGAGGTGCTGTTACACTAAAAGTGACCGGGCTAAAGTCAAGTTTGTTTGCGCGACCGCGCTATCAATTACACTTGGCTTTTAACTGCAGAGTCCTAGGGGACCAGACAACAACACAAGGGCTTTCAAAGACCGAGCATCCGCTGTGCAAAATTTAATCAAACCAATTCTGCAGAGCTGAACAAACCGGTCCTCCATGGGGCGCTACCGCTTCCTTGTAGACACGCCGGGCGCCCTTATCGCATTCCGCGAGGAGTACGGTGTCCCTACCGACGTACACTTGGAGCTCGGTGAAGAGGGCATAAATCCGTGGGGCAGATTAGAATCTTACCCCTTCATCGTATTAAGCATGATCGATAGAGGGTTGCGCTTCCTGGTGCAGCCCCTCATGTGCGAATTCTTGAGATGTACCAGGCTAGCTCCCACTCAAGTATCCACCAACACCTTCAGAATCGTAAACGGCGTGGCCGAGTTGAACCACCGGCTCGATTTAAATCTAGGCCTAGCCGAGATCTTGCGTCTATACACGCTCGGTCGAACAAAAGACGGCTTCAACTATTACCTGAAAATAAGGCCGAACAGGGAACGATTAGTGACCGGTATGTCGGACAAGGACATGAACGATGATGACTTTTTCTGGGTGTTTGGTAACTACGAAACAGCTGATGTGCCCGGTTGGTACATCAGCAAGAACTTCGGTTCATCTTGTAAGCCCATCTTCCCAACTGATCTCTTTTACTAAAATTGTTCGTGTCGAGCTAATTACTTCTTTTTTGTTTTGCAGCTATTGAAAAATTGCAAGCCAACTATCAGTATCCCAACGAGGAGGCGATCAGGGCCGTGCTGAGATACCAGCACCGAGATTGCCACGATCTCCTTGGTTACGTCCCCTCCTATCGTTACTCGGCTCCCCGCAGGAGCAAGGTGACAGACTTCCTCCGGGCTCCCTCTCCTCCGCCTGACCCAACCTTACCAGACGTGCCACTTATACGATTAACTGAGGAAGAAGAAATGGCGAAGAGGAGCAGGATTAAGAACTTGATTACCGCTACTTCCACCGAGCTTCTGAGCGTGCCACCTCCTGCTTCCTCCGTTAGCTAGAGCTCGGGGATTGTGATTGCCTTGGCCTCCACGGCTGTCCCTCTTGAGTCCCGTCGCGTTGGCAAGCGAGCTCGGTCAGCCGAACCCTTTGCCGAGCTTGTGGCCAAGCTAAGCACTGAGCAAACAACGTAGGAAGCCGGAGCTCAAACACCAGGGCAAAGAGATCCCGGCCACTGCGTCTGTCAAGGGGGACAAGAAGCACCTCCTGGCCTTCGACTTATGGAAGACACTATTGTTGCCGAGCGATGTGACCGGGAGCGATCATGTTCCTGACACCCGGCTCGTGAAGTCAGCGATCAAGTCCATGACTAGGGTATGATTAAGAATTTCATCAAGTCCCTGCTCGGTTAACTTTATGCTTCGGCTAACCCCCTCCTTATTTCTTGCAGGCCATCCAAAAACAACACCTAGTCATGGATCGCATTGTCAATTTGCGCCACAAAGTCATCGAGTTGAACAACGTCAGTAAAAACATCTCGGCTGAGCTAGGCCGAGCTAAGGCTTCTCTTGAGATCACTAAAGCTGACAATGCCAGACTTCTTAGCCAGCTAGGCAGGGTTGAGCAAGAGAGGGACACTTTGAAGGCCGAGCTAGAAGCTAAGAAGAAAAAGAGGCAGGACGCCGTGGATGAGGCCAACAACCTCGGTTTCAAGGAGGCCGAAGACAATTACATCAAACAAGTTGAAGCTACCAAGGATATCTACTTCAAGTCCGGTTGGAAGGCTTCTTGTGAAAAACTTGGCCAAGCATCTAAAACCGAGGTGTTTATCTCTCCTCGCCCTGCCTTCCTACTGGTTTACCTGATACCCTATGCCAATGAAGTCTTCAACTCTCTGCAAGCGGAGGCCGAGGAAGAAGCCGAGGGGGAGGCCGGGGAGAAGGAGGCCGGCGATAAAGAAAGGGCAGCCATGGTCGACTTGGATGCTATGCTAGAGGGGACCGGGGACGAGTTTGCCAACCTCTTTCCCTTAGCTAAGCTATGAATTCCCCAACTTTTTGTGTTGAACTGTTGGAACTAGGCAACAAGCCCCTCCTCATGTACTTAAATGTTCAATGAATGAAAGTTTTTTAGCAACTTATTTATTGTATTTTTGCAATGTAGACCACAGATTGGACTGGAAAACAAACGTCTCGGTTTTAATAGAGTGGAACAAAACATCCACATTCTTATCTAGGGAAAACTGTGCACCGGCTTGTAACTGAGGAAAATCATCTCGAATAAAAACCTAGAGGTGAATAGTTCATCATACTTTTAACCGGGGTAAAACATCGTAGCTAAAATCCTAGAGTTGAACAATCCATCAACTATTTTAGCCAGGATAAACATCTCTGCTAAAATCTCAGAGTTGAACAATCCATCAACTCTTCTAGCCGGGATAAAACGTCTCAGCTAAAATCCCAAAGTTGAGCAATCCATCAACCCTTTTAGCCGGGATAAAACATCTCGACTAAAATCTCAGATTTGAACAATCCATCAACTCTTTTAGCCGGGATAAAACATCACGGCTAAAATCTCAGAGTTGAACAATCCATCAACTCTTTTAGCCGATATAAAATATCTCGGCTAAAATCCCCGAGTTGAGCAATCCATCAACCTTTTTAGCCGGGATAAAACATCTCGGCTAAAATCTCAGAGTTGAAAAATCCATAAACTCTTTTAGCCGGGACAAAACATCTCAGCTAAAATATCAGAGTTGAACAATCCATCAACTCTTTTAGCTGATATAAAACATCTCGGCTAAAATCCCAGAGTTGAGCAATCCATCAACCCTTTTAGCTGAAATAAAACATCTCGGCTTTAGAGGCAGTTACCCCTCGTGCACTACAGTGCTTCAACCACAACAAACTTCTTATGTAAAATAATTCATTTCTATTACATATTGCATTCATGAATTCACATAATAACTGAGAGGATTACATTGGTAAATAGAAAGGAAAACTTGTTCCTTTACAAAAAAATTACATTCGAAATATAGAGACTAAAAATAGTATAGCTTGAGATTGGCCGTGTTCCATGGCCGGGGTACAACTTTCTCGCCCAAGTCCTCTAGGTGGTATGCCCCTTTGCCCGTCAGACTGATTATCCTGTAAGGCCCTTTCCAGTTTGCCCCTAGCTTTCCTTCGCCCGGTACCAGAGTGTTGCCCATCACCTTCTTTAAAACCCACTCCCCGACTTTAAACAGCCTGGGGTGTACTGTTTTGTTGTACTTTTTGGACAATTCTTGTTGGTATGCGGCCACGTGGATTAATGTCTTTTTTCGGCACTCGTCAGCTAGGTCCAGTTCCAGGGCGATGGCGTCAGCGTTCAAGTCGGGCTCAAAATTTTCGCTGCGGATGGTGGGCATGCCGATCTCCAATGGGATGACTGCCTCTATGCCATATGCCAAGGCAAAAGGAGTCTCCCTGGTCGAACGTCTTGAAGTTGTCCGGTAAACACAGAGGACACTAGGAACGCCTTTGGCTTTCTCTAGCCTTTTTTTCAGTCCATCTAGAATGGTCTTGTTCGATACTTCGGCTTGGCCGTTGGACTGAGGGTAGGCTAGGGTGGAATTGTAGAATTCTATCTTCAATTCCTTACAAAATCCTCTAAACAACCGTCCGTCAAATTGGGTGCCATTGTTAAAGATCAAAGCCTTGGGGACGCCAAACCGCGTTATCACGTTCTGCCAAACAAACTTCTTGACATCCTTTTCTTTGATTGTCACCAAGGGCTCAGCTTTAACCCATTTGGTGAAGTAGTCCGTCACCGTTATGAAAAACTTGCGGTTGCCGGTGCGGTTGGGAGTGGTCTAACTATGTCAAGCCCTACATTGCGAAAGACCAAGGACTTGTGAGAGGAAGGAGTTCTCTGGCCGGTTGATGGATTTGGTGGGCGAACTTCTGGCATTTCTCACACTTCCTCACATATTTCCGTGTATCTGCTTGTATGTACAGCCACTAATATCCTTGCGAAATAGCGCGGTAGGCTAAAGATCTTCCACCGACGTGGCTCCCACACATGTCCTCGTGTATCTCGTAAAGAAAATAATCGACTCTACTTGGGTGATCGACTCTACTTGGGTGAACGCACTTAAGGTATGGACCGATGAACGACTTCTTATACAAAGCACCAGATGGTGAGAGCTAAAACCACTCAGACTTTACCCAGATTTTGTGTGCCGCTTTCTTGTCGGTCGGCATGATCCTTTCTTAAAGAAAGATGATAATAAGGTCCATCTAGGAAGGACCCTGCTCGGTGCAGAGAACTTTCATCTGTTCTAAGTCTTCAATGCTAGGTCTTGGGAGAAATTCAATCAGGAGAGGGTTAGGAGAAGATTTGTCGGCCAAAGAAGCGAAATCGGCCGACTCATATGCCTGACCGTTATCTTCTCAGCTGATTTGTTGAACTCTTATGTCTTGGAATTTCTTGATCTACTCTCTCACCAGAGTTTGGTATTTCGCCATTCTGTCGTCTTTGGCTTCATATTCTCTAGATACTTAGTTTACAACGAGTTGGAGTCGCTGTAGACCATTATCTCGGATGCTCACAAGTGGAGCGCGATTTTCAGTCCAGCTAACAGTGCTTCGTACTCGGCCTCGTTATTTGATGCTGGGAACCTGAGCGTAATAGAATGTTTGACGGTTAGTCTGTCTGGCGAGATCAAAACTATGCCTAGTCTGGCTCCATGCCGGTTTGAGGCGCCAGCCACAAAAAGTTTCCACATTTCACTAATGAAAAGTTTCCAGCATTCTGAGGGATCTTGGGATGCTTGAAGGTTGAGGTGATCATGATTGCTCAACTGCTCGGCTATTTTTGTTACAAGCCCGCCGTTGACGATTGCAATAGACGTGCCTGCATCCCCCCTCGGCGATACGGCACTGGATCCAACATGTTGACCTGTTATTCCCAAATCCAATGTCAAATTGCCAGGCTGAAGTAAACCTTCAAGTGATGGGTTTGTAGATAGGCGTATAACTTTCACGTCGCCATCATCAGTTGGTTGTGCAATTTTCGCAGTGCTTACCCCCTTCAACCTGGCTGCCTCGGTAAGATCCATTGGGCATACCGAGTGAATTTCAGGAAACAAGAAAGTCAGCCAATGCTTGGGCTTTGATGGTAGTTCGGGGTTGGAACTTGACGTCGAATTTCCCCAATTCGACTAACCACTTCAGAATTTGGCCAGAGAAATCCGTCCGCTCAAATAAGGCTTTCAAAGGAAATTCGGTCAACACCACGATTGTGTGAGCATAAAAGTAGTGTGCCAATTTCCTGGAGGCCATCATTAGCGCCAAAGTAGGTTTTTCTAACGGCAAGTATCTCTACTCTGCCGGTAGCAAGGTTTTGCTCACATAGAAGATTGGTAGATTTTGGGTGCCTTCCGCCCGAACAGGTTCTGCACTGACCGCATGTTAAAAAACAACCAGATAAAGGTAGAGGTCCTCGCCATGCTTCAGCGTGACCAAGAGTGGAGCGGAAGATAGATATGTCTTTAGTTTGGCTAAGGCTCTGTCACAGTCTTCGTCCCAAGAAAATTTGGACTTCAAGGCTTGGAAGAAAGGGTGGCAACAATCTGATGACCGGCTTATAAATCGGTTAAGCGCGGTTGCCATACCGGCAAGTTGTTGCACATCCTTTGCCAAGTTGGGCTGCTTCAATTCTTGTATGGCTTTTATTTGGGTGGGGTCCGCCTCAGTGTCGCGGTTGGTGACCAAAAAGCCCAGGAATTTTCTTGACCCTACGCCGAAGGCACACTCAGATGCATTCAAACGCAGCTTATGTTGTTTAAGCATAGCGAACATCTCTGCCAGGTCGGCCAAGTGGTTGGCCTCACATTTGCTTTTGACCATTATGTCGTCGATGTAAGCCTCCATCGTGCGGCCGAGCAATAGGGCGAACATCTTGGTCACTATTCTCTGAAAGGTTGCCCCGGTATTTTTCAAGCCAAAAGGCATGACTTTGTAGCAGAACAGCCCCCTCGGCATTGTAAAAGAGGTAATGTCCCGGTTAGGCTCATGCATGGCGATATGGTGATAATCGCGATATGTATCCAAGAAACTGAGTCGGCTGCATCTGGCTATAAGGTCCACCAGCTGGTCGATTCTAGATAAAGGAAAACTGTCTTTAGGGCAAGGTTGGTTGACCGTCTTGTAGTCAACGCATACTTGCCATTTCTTATTCTTCTTGGGTATCACGACTGTGTTAGAAACCCACCAAGGGTAGTGTACTTCCTGGATTGCCCTAGCTTCGAGCAAGTTTTTGACCTCCTCTGCCACTACTTCGGCGTGATGAATGGCTGATCTCCGTGTTCTTTGAATGACAGGTCGAGCATTCCGGAAGACATTGAGTTGGTGGCAAATAAAACTTGGATCAATGCCAGGCATGTTGTAAGGTGTCCATGCAAAAACTTCGATATTTGCCACCAAGAACTCCACCATCTCCAGCCGTTCTTGTGCGGTCAAGCTGGATCCCAACAGGAAGGACTTGTCTGGATTGTCTTCGCTAATCCGTACCTCCACCAAATCTTCAATGGCCTTTTCTTCGACCCTAGTGCCTACATCATCTAGGACATTTTGATCTTCCGGGCCTTCAATCATTTGCACGAAGCCTTTGGCTACTCGGCTCCCATTCACGGCTATGAAACACTGCATAGCCATGACCTGATCGCTCCAAATCTCTTCAATCACCCTCGTAGCAGAGAGGAACCTCATAACTTGGTAGTAGGTTGACGCCACCGCCTACATGGCGTGAAGCCATCCCTTGCCTAAGATCAGATTGTATGTGGAGGGCACCTTTAACACTCAGAACTCCACCTGCTTTGATCGGTAGGATTTTCTTTCCCATTGGCCATTTCGGTTGTGAGTTAAAACCAACTAGTAGCGAAGTTGTCGGAGCCAAATCTGTATCTCTGAGTTTGAGCTGCTTGAAGGCGTCGTAGCACATGATCTCGACCGAGCTACCTTGGTCGATCAAAATGCGCTCAACATCAAAGTCCTTGACGTGAAGGGTGACCACCAGAGCGTCATTGTGCGGTGTTTGAATGCGCTCAAGATCCCTGCTTGAGAAGCTGAGCACATTTTTCTCCTCGGTCCTGCCTCTTTTGACTGCGAACTGGACTAGGGGTGCAACTTGGGCGAGCTCAACCCGAGCAACCCGAGCCCAGCCCAAATTTTTTTAGGGCTTGGACAAGATATTTTCAAATTTGGTACGGGCTTGGGCAAAAATTCAGAAGCCCGAATTAAATTTGGACGAGTTTGGGCAAAAACGTCAAACAACCCGAGCAACCTGAAACCCGAATTATACATATATAGATATATAAAAATATTAAATATACATATAAATTATTGGTCATTACATGATATTAAAGTAATTTAGATTATTAAATCATATTGAATACATATTATATATACAAACAACATAAAATCTTAATTTTTTTTATTTTCACTCATAAATTATAAAGACTACTATAGCAACATCTTTCTTACATTATATAAATTATTTGTTTTGATGGTATTAATGATTTTCTATATAAAAAAAATGTAAATAAAATCAAATTTTAATAATTTAATAATGTAGCTACAAAAAAAAAAAAAATTCATTTACAATTCGGGCAATTCGGGTTTAACTCGGGTCGGGCTTAGGCAGGAAACCTCGGGTTACAATTCGGGCCTGGGCGGGCCTAGGTAGGTTTCAGCACAACTTGGGTTGGGCTTGGACAACCTCCCAACCCGACCGAACCCGCCCGAGTCACACCCCTAGGCTGGACTGATAGGATTTCCCTCATATGTTCCACTTTTTTGATCATTCCTCGGAGCTCGCAAACCCGCGCCGACTCAACGATTCCATGGATCACATTATCCACTCCTTGGGGGGTGCTTCTAGGGGAGCCAAACCACTTGGCTCAGTTGAAGCATGGTACGCAGCCTTGACGCCTCCGTCGATGTAACGGTCCAAGTGACCAGTTGCAACCAACTCCTCCAAGTGTTGTTTCAAGGGAAAACAATCCTCCGTACGGTGCCCTCGCTCACTATGAAAGGTGTAGCGATCCGCGGATTGAAGCCCTTCTGTGCATTGCCCAACTTGGCCGGAAACCGGACGTACACCTCGTCGCAGATCTTGCTAAGTATGCAGTAATTGGGATCTTAAAAACCGTGGTGATACCGGTGCAGGCATTCAATTTTTTATTTGCATCTGCCACGGCATCGCGGGGGTAATCAGCTCGGTCGTTGTGGCGACCTTTACCTTGACTTCTACGATCTGGACCACGGTTTGATTCTCTTGCGCGGTTACGTGGACGATTTGTCTCCGTTTCGACCGTGTGGATTTTTCCAGCCATCATTTTGTCTATTGCCACTGGATTCATCTTCACGGTAACCACGGTTGCATCATCCTCTACTAGGATGTGCTCGTTGATGTGTTGCATCAACAGCTCCATAGAAGTTGGTTGGTTCATCGTGAGCGAGTCCTTCAGTCTATGTCCAACCGGGAGACCGCGCTTGTATTGGGCGATTGCCAGGTTGGTCAGGCAATCAAGGATCTCATTGAAAGTTTTTCAATATTTGGCGTTGTATGCTTTGAGGGAGTCGCCCGGCTCTATCTTGACACTCAGAAGGTGGTCAACCTCCCTTGGTGTTTTGGTGTTGGTTTTGAATCGGGTCACGAATGCTTCCGCCAACTATTGCCACCTTTCGATACTTTCCTCCGATAGCCTCTCAAACCATTTCAGCCCAACTCACCTAAACTGGACGGAAAAATAAGGCACATAAGAGCGTCGTTACGCTTGTATCCAGCCATAACCTGCCGAAAGTGACTCACATGCATGTATGGATTAGTTTTTCCGTCATAGAGAGTAAACTTGGGCTGGTGAAAGCCTATAGGGAGCAGTGTGGTCTCTATCTCAAGGGAGAAGGGGGTAGCGCTTAGCCTTGCCAAATCTTTGTCCAAAGGGACATGTACAATTGGATGGATTGGTAGCATTACAACTTCTTCACTAGCGCGACCTCTGTAGGTTAATCAATACAGCGCCGGTACCCTTTACACCTCTCGTCGGTGCGCTCGCTCTTCCAAGACGTCCCTTAAGTCCTCCGAACAAGCGGAGTAGGAATACCTCGACGTCGTCGGCGGACGTGAGGGATGGTAACTGTTGTCTTGTGCGCAAGATTTCTCTACTGGCGGGTCAAAGTCTCTAACTCCATAACTTCTAGTGATGGAGAGAGAGGGCGTGTGCCACTGGTTCTGGCTGCCTGAGCGACGGGGTTGGGTGCGCTCACTGTGGTTACCCACTCCAGTAACACCCTTCCCTTTGACCTGTCGCTTCAGTGTCTCCATCTCTGCCGCTATCCTTCGAATGATGGCGTCTTGATCCCTCAACTTATGCTCCAGGCGCTGAGCGTGTGACTCCCTTCACCGCCGGTGCCCGTCAAGGCTTCGCCAGTGGTCAGTGCTCCTTGCGTGTTTGTCTTACGCATCTCTAGGGTGCTCTCCAGGAAAGGTCTCTAGACCAGCCATGGTAGGGACGGCGGGAAGACCATATCTTCTCCGAATGGACTTCGAAGTGATGCCGTCGATGGCGGATAGTGGAATGTCACCGTTGTTCGCCATGAAGAATGATTGGACGAGCTTGGAGGACAAGGTTATCTGTTAAGGTTGTTCCCATAGACGGCGCTAATTGTACGGGGAGCAAATATCCGTCGCTGTTCGTACTCCTTGTGTCCAAGCTGTGCTTCACTCCAATCGATCTGAGAACACAATGGTGGTGAGCTACTCGGCGATGCTCTACCGGAAAACCCTCCGATGATGAAAAAGAGAAAAGAGATGAGGCAAAGTGGTAGGTGAGTTGTGATCATAAGATGTTCCAGACCTGAGTATGGGGGCGCAGCACCATTTATATACCTTCTATGCGCGCCTCTACATCCATTCACCTTTGGATGCGTGGACCTGCTCTCCTCTCCCATTTTCCCACGTGTCAGCGCAAATACAGCTAAACACCACCTAATAAAACCGCCAAATAGCATTGGCGCGAACGGACAGCACGACGCCACTGCATTACTCCACAACTGTGTTACTCCTGAAATTTGCAATGCACTAAACCGAGTTACGCCTAGCACGATGCCATATCGTCACACCACGACCGTGCTAAGTGTCCGGTTTTATTAAACAATCTCACTGCGGCTTAGCCGTCCTTAGTTATGACCTAGCTCCTGCTCGGTTGGACTGATCTACGGAAGACCTAAACTGTCTAACTCAACGAGCAAATAAAGTTAACCGGGCTGACAGTCCGATGTTAACCTCGGCTAAATCGGACCGGGACCTTGACCGAGTGCACCTCCACTTGCTTGGCCCAATGCCAATTTATGAAATCTCCCTCTCAAAAACAATTAACTCTGGTCATTTTAACACAATTGAACTATACTTCTTTCTTCCAGGCTGTGATGAACTTGGTTTGACTAGATATTTACTATTTGTACCACATCAGTGAGGGATGTAGGGGTAGCGACAGTGGTGTAACTAGGATTTGGAGAGAGGTGGTGGGGTTGAAATAGGAGTTGCTTGGATTGAGTGGTTTTGGTTTGGGTTTGGTGAAGGTAAGTTATTTCATAATGGAATGTGCTTCTTTTCAGTGTGAACTAAATCGTATTGGTAGGCCCGTGAGACTCATTAAGGATCCCGTTTTAATAATTTAAATCGTTCAATATATATAGCTTGTACGGGAAAGAAATACACCTTCTCGTATAATCCTGTTGATCAAGTCTGCGTTCCTCCGTACGACGTCGTTCTACTACCTGAAAATACAAACGTGAGCTAGCCGGCGGGTGTGTGCCGGAAACCTCTCCGATGCCTAAGTCAGTCAACTAGACAAATAGACAAAAGCTCTGTATATTCGGGAATCAAAGTTGCGTTATCTCTCCATAGGTGATGTTTGTGAGCTTTTATAGGTTCCGTGTGGCACAATCCAAGTAGGACTCTTACTCCTCCATGTAGAGTCCTCCTAAGATTCACACTCCTGAAGGATAATGTTGATCCTCCAACACCCCCCTCACTGCTTAAGCCAAGTGAGATGGCTTTACCATGGCCGAACTACCATACGACCGAAATAATACTGCCATACTAGACAGGCAGGTATGTCCGATCTAACTTCTAGTTCGGCCCTTCCTTTAGTCGCTTCTATCTCGGTTTCGAATGTTAAGACCGAGCTTCCCATAGAAGTGTTGAGCCGAACTAACTCAGAACAGTCCAGACGAAGGCTTAACATACTCCGGTTAAGAGGACATGACCGGGCTAAACCGTAATATGCCGCGATCGAGATAACTCTGAGTGTGCCATCTGTCAACCGAACTAACAGTAGTATTCTTCTAGACCGAGATAACCGACATTCTCTACGGACCGGTCTTAACTCTAGGGCACTTTGGGACCAGAGTGACTTCATGGCCTTTTTACTTAGCCCTTCGCACTGAGGCCCACAATGGCCCAGCTCTGCCCAATTTGCATACAAATTACCCTCTCAATTGCCCCTTAATTCCATCTGCGCAGCATGATAGGGATTATCTGTCCATCAGTCGAGCTACAAGTTTTTAAGCTTCCCCAACCGAGCTAAGAAACCCTTTGCCTCTCCAGCCGAGCTAAAACTCTTAAGCCGCTCCAGCCGAGCTAATCCCACACCGGGCTCCGCTTGTTCGGTCGAAACGTC
This sequence comes from Camellia granthamiana, assembly GCA_036172215.1. Lineage (NCBI taxonomy): Eukaryota > Viridiplantae > Streptophyta > Magnoliopsida > Ericales > Theaceae > Camellia > Camellia granthamiana. Next base: position 15,170,995 of record CM069906.1, on the reverse strand, counting down.
TCTTCAATCACAGAAACTGAATCACTTCTCCTTCCTACGACATGTGGCATGCTCTGATTGGCTGGGGGCAGCTGTCACGCCGCCCTCGTACTCCGAAAAATTTGAACAGTTCCCACCCTTCCTCTCTCTTTCCACAAAACAAATCCTCTGTCCTTGAATCACACACTTACACTATTCACCTTCTCTCTCTCTTACAAACCTCTGAGACTTCCATTGTTCTTCAACTTTGCAGCTTCGAAGCTCGTGTTTTTTGTTGCTGTTGCTTCCATCTCCATCTTTAGTATCTTCCTCTCTACCTGGTAAGTTTACACAGATTTCTTCAACTTATTGTTTTCTTGCATTCGTTTAATCCATAGCATACTATTCCGTGTTTTTACAAAACACTGTTCTTGTTTTATCTGGGAAAAAATCTTCATAAGAACTCTATGAACTTCATGAAGTAATCTGTAGAACGCCGTTTGATCCATAAACATGCCCCAACCGAACTAGGATACTGTTTGTGCTATATGTAGATCTATTCAGACCATAACCGAACTAGAATTTGTGAATACACCAATAGTTTCAATAAGGCGCCATCTTCTGATCTACCCTAGCCGAGGTAACCAACCGAACTAAGTCTATACTTAGTGTACTAGGAAACCATAATTCCAACCGAGCTAGGTCTTCGGGGCTAAACCAGCTTTCTTAGTTTTTAGACCGAACTCAGAAAGCTGCCCCTAGATGCTTCACCGGTCTAACAAAACCTGTAGTACAAACCGAGATAACCGTCCCTTTGCACAAACCGATCTGTCGAACCCCTTGCTCATTCCGACCTATCAAGCATCTTGTTGAAACCGAGATAGAACCTGTAGAATCAGACATAGCCGAAGTAGGGTTTCTTTTATCTTGCTTTGATTTTGTAGCACGGTCAACCATCTGTGCTTAACCCCTCTGTTTTCCACTTTGCAGACTTAGGTTGCCCAGGCACTTCTCTGCGCGCTCAACCGAGCTACTGAGCACAATTTTCCGACCAAACTAATTTATTTATAACTTATAAAATAAATGGGGAAGTATAGATTCTTAGTAGAGACACCAGGTGGTCTAGCCGAATTCCGAAAGGATTACAATATACCTGACGACGTCCACCTTACTCTAGCCGAAAAAGATATCACACCTTGGGGAAACCCCGGTTTTGTATCCTTTACCCTTTTGTCAATAATAAAAACCGGACTAAGATTTCCAGTCCAACCCTTAATCTGTGAATTCCTTAGACAAACCAGAATATCCCCAACCCAGCTTTCCACCAATTCATACCGTACAATAATGGGAATAGCCGAACTAAACCGCCAAGCCAGTCTCAACCTCGGTCTAGCCGAACTATTCCATTAATATTCCTTAGGATCAAAAGAAGATGGGTAGGTCTACTATTCAAGAATACGTCGGCGCCGAGAGAAAATAATAAAAGATACACCGGATAAAGACTTAAACAATGACGATTTTTTCTGGGTATCTAGCAATTTTGAAGATCACCAAGCCCAGATTCCTGGCCGACGTATAAATTGGAAAAAAGGATCACTTGGTATAGTTACTTCGGTTACTTTGCATGTTTCGTTTTATTTCGGTTTCACCTTTCGAACCAAACTAACTGTTGTCTTCTTCAAGCAGATTCAGCCCATCTTCTGTCATTATACAGTCATCCCAACCTAGACACACTTCGCGCCGCACTACGACTCGAAGAGAGAAGTTGGGCAAAACTACTGAACGTTGAGCCGACCTACAGATATAGCGGCCGCCGAAAAGCCAGAGTGACCGACTTTCTGTTAGAGGACGCCCCTAAACCGGACCCAACCTTGCCACAAATAAACCTAGTCCATCTGACAGCTGAACAAGAAATGGCAAAAAGGAGCAGAGTGAGGGCGCTTCTGACCGAAACCAATAGAGCCGAAGTACCGCCACCGAACCAAACAACAAAAACCGTGGTGGCTCTTCCCTCTCAACAGCCTTCAACATCTCGGGCGAACAAGCGTGCCCGGACTAGCCAAACCGAGCAATGCCTTGTTGACGAGGATGAGACCATTCTTCCACCCAGCCCTCAACCAAGCCCTCAACCGGAGCACTCTGACCGAGCTGGCTCCTCCAAATGGGCTCCAAAGCTCACTTTCCAGAACCGAGATATCCAGGAAACCGACTCGGTGGTCGCAGAGAAGGATCACGTACTGGTCTTCAATCTGGCCAAGAGTGTGTGTCTTCCAAAAGACATGGAGCACCACCACAATCAACTGAACACCGAACTGAAGTCCATCCGGTCGTCAACGAAATCAATGATTCTAGTAAGTAGCTTTTTTCAATCTTTCTAATTTTTTCAAGTTTCAGCTCGGCTAAAAAGAAACAATTCTTTTACAGGCCATTCAGAAAAACAATATCACACACAGGCGAGTGTTGGAGCTGAGGAAAACCACAAGGCAGGCAATGGTGAAAGCCGAAGCCAAGACTGCCGAATTAAAACAATCACAAGCAAAGACGGCCGAGCTAGAGGCCGAGGTAACTCGTCTAACCGGACTAGTTGCCTCGGCTAACAGTGACAAACAGCGAGCTCTTACCGAGATGAAAGATAAATATTTGTGGGAGATGGCACAGCTTGAAGGTGCTAAAGACGCCAAAATAACAGTTCTGAAGAAAAAAGCTAAAGACGCCGAGCTGAAGGGTTTCAAGGAAGGCGAGGCTGCATACATCCAACAGTGTGAAGCTGCGAAGGACTTGTTCTTCAAATGCGGCTGGAGGGGTGCTGTGGAGCAGCTCAGTTGTGGGCCCGACACCGAGGTCTACAATGCTCCACAGTATTTCATTCCGGCCTCACTGGTGAGTATGCTGCCGACCCTCCAGAAGCAATTTCTCGAAGCGTCTGACGATGAAGAGAAGAAGATGAGCAAACTGAGACTCCGGTTGTTAATGAGCCTGTCAATGATCAATCAGCTCGGTTGGAGCCAGTAGTTGAAGACTTGACGACCGAAAACGTGCTTCTAACAGAGACCGGGCTTCAAACCGAGACTGCTCTAACCTCGGAAACCGGAGTCGGTGTTGATATTGAAGCCGATCTCGAAGATCTTTTTGACTAATTCTATAATTTTTTCTTTCTTGGACTTGTAACCGGGCTGCGGCCCCTCCTGTGTACCTGTTTTTTACTTCAATGAAAAATCTTCTTTTGTGCTCAACTCTTATTCCGGTTTTTGATTTGTATGCTTGCACTTGTTATGAATTTTACAATGAACTCTTTTGCTCGACTGCGATCTCGGTTTGAATGCTTGCTTTCTAACTGCAATTTGAAATATTTTTAGGCAATCTGAGTAGGCTTACTAGCCAACCACTCTTTGAGCCTATATATTTATTTCGGCTGAAGAGTACTAAGAGTTGGTTTAATCCAGCAAACCACTCTTCAGCCGACATACTTACTTCGGCTGAAGAGTACAAAGAGTTGGTTTAATCCAACCAACCACTCTTCAGCCATACCCTTACTTCGGTTGAAAAGTATAAAGAGTTGGTTTAATCCAGCCAACCACTCTTCAGCCATACCCTTACTTCGGCTGAAGAGTAACAAGAGTCGGTTTAATCCAGTCAACCACTCTTCAGCCATACCCTTACGTCGGCTGAAGAGTACAGAGAGTTGGTTTAATCCAACCAACCTCTAAGTTGGTTTTTCCAACCAACTTAGAATAAAGTGTTTGGTTATTCCGGCCAAACGTCCTGCAGCCTGGATCTTTATCCTGGGCTTTGGAGGGGTGTAGGTTTAATCCAGCCAACCACTCTTCAGCCATACCCTTACTTCGGCTGAAGAGTAACAAGAGTTAGTTTAATCCAGCCAACCACTCTTCAGCCATACCCTTACTTCGGCTGAAGAGTACAAAGAGTTGGTTTAATCCAGCCAACCTCTAAGTTGGTTTTTCCAGCCAACTTAGAATAAAGTGTTTGGTTATTCCGGCTAAACGTCCTACAGCCTGGATCCTTATCCTGGGCTTAGGAGGGGTGTTGGTTTAATCCAGCCAACCTAGAATAAAATGCTTACAATATTCCTATCCCACTAAAACTATCTTTTACAGAAAAACAACCATGCTGAAAAGAATTGACTTGTTTTATTAAGAAAAGAAAAAATTACATATGTTTAAAAGAGAGAGAGAGAGAAAAAAAAAGCAAAAAATAAAATAACTTGAGATTGGCAGTGTTCCATGGCCTGGGAATTGCTTTGCTGTCCTCATCTTCTAAGTGGTATGCCATTTTGCCTGCTAATCCGACCACTTTGTAAGGTCCTTCCCAATTAGGCCCTAGCTTGCCATCTCCCGGAACCAAGGTGTTTCCCATCACTTTGTGCAGTACCCAATCTTCGATCTTGAATTGTCTTGGATGTACTGTTTTGTTATACTTTCTGGACAGTTCTTGTTGGTAGGAGGCGATGTGAACCAATGCTCTGTCTCTTCTTTCTTCTGCAAGGTCAAGCTCTAATGATATGGCTTCGCCATTTAAGTCTGGGTCAAAGTTTTCGCTTCGAATTGTGGGGAGGCCAACTTCCAGTTGGATTACTGCCTCCATATCGTAGGCTAAAGAGAATGGTGTTTCTCCTGTCGATCGCCGAGGTGTGGTGCGGTAAGCCCATAAAACATGAGGGAGTTCTTTTGCCCACTTGCCTTTTGCTTTCTCTAACCTTTTCTTCAATCCATCTAAGACGACCTTGTTTGATGCTTCTGCCTGACCATTCGTTTGGGGATATGCCGGTGTAGAATTGTAGAACTTTATCTTGTACTCTTCACAAAAGCCTCTAAAAATTTTGCCGTCGAACTGAGTGTCGTTGTCTGAGATTAATGCTTTTGGTATGCCAAATCGAGTGATGATGTTTTGCCAAACAAATTTCTTCACATCTTTTTCCTTGATGGAGGCCATGGCTTCTGCTTCCACCCACTTTGTAAAGTAGTCGATTGCTGCAAGAAAGAACTTCCTATTGCCTGGTGCTGTTGGAAGTGGCCCTACTATGTCTAAGCCCCACATTGCGAAGGGCCATGGGCTAGTGAGAGGTAGAAGTTCTCTGGCAGGTTGGTGTATTTGGTGTGCAAACTTTTGACACTTTTCGCATTTTTTGACATATTTCTCTGAATCTGCCTGCATGTATGACCACCAATATCCTTGCGAAATTGCCCTGTATGCCAGTGATCTTCCTCCTTGATGACTTCTGCACATGGCCTCATGTATTTCGAATAAGAATGCTTCCACTTTGCTGGGGTGAACACACTTTAGGTAGGGTCCTGAGAACGACTTTTTGTACAATGCTAAAGATGGGGAGAGCCAAAATCGCAGTGATTTTGCCCTTATTTTGTTGGCCTCTTTCTTGTCTTCTGGTAAGGTGCCATCTTTTAGGAACAATATGATGGGATCCATCCAAGAAGGGCCTAGATCGGCGCAACATACCTCTTCTGCTTCTGGGTCTTCAATGCTTGGTCTAGGCAGGTAGTCGATCAGTAGTGGGTGAGAGATGGAGGTATCTGCCATTGAGGCGAAGCCTGCTAATTCGTCCGCTCTGCTGTTTTCTTCCCTGCCAATTTGTTCTAGCCTGACTACTTCAAATTTCTTGATCTCTGTTCTGACCAACTCTTGGTATTTGACCATCCTGTCATCCTTTGCTTCGTAGTCGCCAGATATTTGGTTTACCACCAGCTGTGAGTCGCTATATACCATTAGCTCGGTGGCCTTCATGTAGAACGCTGATATGAGGCCTGCTAGAAGCGCTTCATACTCCGCTTCGTTGTTTGATGCTAGGAAGCCAAGGTTGATTGCCTGTTCCACTACAAGGCCGTCTGGAGAGGTGAGGACTATGCCAAGTCCTGCTCCATGCCGGTTGGATGCTCCATCCACGAAGAGCTTTCACATCTCTCCAACAAACAACTTCCAACAAGTGGAGGGATCGGATGAGGCCTTGGGATCTTCCATGTTGGTGGTGTTTTCTTCTTCATAGTTCATGCCTGCTGTCTGCCCCTCGCCACCTGGTTGTACCAAGTCTTGTTTTGTTGGTGAGTCTTGACTTGGCGTAGCATGGTTCGCTTCTTCCTTCCTTGCTGTACTCTGGTTTGCCTTGTGACTTGACTGAGTATCCAGTGCCACCAGGGGTTGCGTTATTCCGACGTCAACTTCCATCCCTAATTCGGTTGTTTCAGTTAGGTCGACTGGGCAGATATGATGACTTCCTGGGGTGAATTCTGCGACAAAGTTAGCCAAAGCTTGTGTCTTTATTGCGGTTCTGGGCTAGAACTTGATGTCGAATTGTCCCAACTCTACTGCCCACTTCAAAATTCGCCCAGAAAAGTTCGCCCTTTCAAAGAGAGCTTTTAATGGAAAGGCTGTGAGGACAATTATGGTGTGGGCGTGAAAGTAATGCGATAATTTTCTTGAGGCCATCATCAAGGTTAGGGCCAGTTTTTCTAGTGGCAAGTATCTTGTTTCGGCGCCCAGTAATGTCTTGCTGACATAATAGATGGGTTGATGTTGGATTCCTTCTGCACGGACCAATACTGCGCTAATTGCGTGCTGTGAGACTGCCAGGTACAAGAGGAGTTCTTCTCCAAGAATTGGGGTTACAAGTAGTGGAGGAGAAGACATGTATTCCTTCAAGCTTTCCAGAGCTCGGTCGCATTCTTCGTCCCACTCAAACTTGGTTTTTAGTGCATGGAAAAATGGTCGTAGTCTGTCTGACGACCGGCTTATGAACCGATTGAGCGTAGCTGCCATGCCAGTGAGATGTTGCACTTCTTTGACTGAATTAGGCCTTTCCAGATCCTGAATTGCCTTGATCTGAGATGGGTCTGCCTCAATACCCCGGTTGGTCACCAGGAAGCCCAGGAATTTGCCAGATTCTACTCCGAATGCACACTTCGACGCGTTGAGGTGTAACTTGTGCTTCTTCAGGATCTCAAACATCTCACCTAGGTCCTTGAGGTGGTCATTCTCATCTTTGCTCTTGACCACCATGTCGTCGATGTAAGCCTCCATTGTTCTGCCTAACAAAGGTTCAAACATCTTGGTGACCATTCTCTGGAATGTTGCCCCTGCGTTTTTTAGGCCAAAGGGCATGACCTTGTAGCAGTATAGACCTCTTGGAGTGGTGAAGGATGTCACTTCCTAATCTGGTTCGTGCATGGCAATTTGATGGTAGCCTCTGTATGCATCCAGGAAGCTAAGTCGGTTGTGCCCCGCTGTTAGGTCTACCAGTTGATCTATCCGTGGCAGAGGAAAGCTGTCTTTTGGGCATGCTTTGTTGGCTGTTTTGTAGTCGACGCAGACACGCCACTTGCCATTCTTTTTGGGGACTACGACTGTGTTGGAGATCCATCTTGGGTAGTGCACCTCTCTAATTGCTACTGCCTCCAGCAGGTTTCCTACTTCTTCCGCTACTATCTCGGCGTGGTGGAGTGCCGATCTGCGTGTGCGCTGAATGACTGGTCTGGCAGATTGGTGGACATTGAGTTGGTGACAGATGAAGTTGGGATCAATGCCTGGCATGTCGTATGGTGTCCAGGCGAACACTTCGATGTTAGAGGTCAAAAATTCCAAGACCTCTAATCTTTCAGTGCTGGACAACGACGAACCAAGCAAAAAGAACTTATCCGGGTTCTTTTCATCTATTCTTACCTCTACCAAGTCTTCTACCGCCTTCTGATTAGCTGCTTTGCCGACATCTGCGAACAGTTCATTGCTCTCAGGTTCTTCCACCGAATGAATGTATCCTTTGGCAGCGCGGCTGCCGTTCACCGTGACAAAGCATTGTTTGGACATAATCTGATCTCCATAGACCTTTTCAATTACACCGGTGTCGTTGGGGAACCGCATTACTTGGTGGTAGGATGACGCCACCGATCACATGGCATGCAGCCATGTTCTGCCCAAGATGATGTTATAAGTGGAGGGGACTTTCAATACCCAGAACTCCACTTGTTTCATCACGCTTCCTGCCTTGACTGGGAGGATTATTTTTCCGACGGGCCATTCTGGCATGGAGTTAAATCCAATCAAGGGAGATACGGCAGGTGCCAAGTCTTTGTCTTGTAACTTCAACTGTTTGAATGTTTCGTAGTACATTATTTCACATGAACTACTCTGGTCGATCAAAATTCGCTTGACGTCAAAATCCTTGACTCGAAGAGTGACGACCAGGGCATCATTGTGAGGGCAATATATCCTCGCCAAGTCTTTATCTGAAAAAGACATGGCGTTCGTGGCCTCTGTCTTCCCCTTCTTGGTGGCAGGTTGGGTACTTAGTACCTCTCTTAAATGCTCAGCCTCTTTGATTGATTCTCTGAGCTCACATACACGCTCAGGTTCAAAGACCCCATGTATCACATTGATCACGCCTTGAGGTGGGGTGTCGATTGGCATTCCGTTGGGGTTATTATGGTCCTGGGGGGCTGGTTGCGCCCCTCCTACAATGTATTTATCCAAGTGACCTGCTGCCACCAACTCCTCCAAGTGTTGTCGCAGTGGCGTGCAATTCTCAGTGCGGTGCCCCATTTTCTTTGTGGAAGGTGCACTGTGATCTTTCGTCATAGTCCTTCTGAGCTTCCCCTAGCTTGGCTGGCCATCTTACGAAGGGTTCATCTCGTATTTCACTTAGAATTCGGTAGATCGGTTTTTTGAATACCGTGGTTATGGCGGTGCGGACTCTCAACCATCTTTTATCCTGGTCTTCTCCGTTGTCTCTTTTACCACGTCCGTTTCTGCTTGGACGATCTACTGCATTGACCTTTGCTGAGGCCTTCTTCTCTGGTACTGCAGTCGTGCCAGATTTTGTTTTGGCGCGTGCGCCATCCTCTTCCACCCTGATGTGTTGATGCACTCTTTCCATCAAGGCTTCCATGGTGAGGGGCGGTGTCATGGTGATTGAGTCCCTTAGTCTGTTGCCGACTGGAAGGCCTCTTTTATACTGTGTAATGGCGAGATTGGTGGGGCAGTCCCCAATCTGGTTAAAGGTCTCCCAGTAGCGACTATTGTAGGATCTTAAGGTCTCCTTGTCGCCCATGTCGATGGAGAGTAGTTGATCGATCTTCACCGGAGTTTTAGTGTTTGTTTTGAACCTGGTTACAAACGCTTCCGCCAATTGCGCCCAGGAGGCTATGCTGCCTTCAGGAAGTTTTTCGAACCAAGTCAAGCCTAGATCGCCAAGGCTAGATGGGAAGAGGATGCACATCAAAGTCTCGTTTCGCCGGTATACAGCCATGACCTGGCGAAAGTGGCTTAGGTGCGAATAGGGGTCCGTCTTTCCCTCATATGTAGTGAATTTGGGCTGAAGGAAGCCTGAAGGTAAGGGCGCGTTCTCAATTGCCGGAACAAACGGCGAAGTCTGCAGCCTTGCTAATGCTTTGTCCGTTGGTTCGTAGGCAGGGCGCGGTATTGGCATTCCAACCTCGACGCTTCCATGCGATCGAGGAGTCAACCGCTGTAAGGCGGAAACTCTATGTGGATCGCGTGCCCTGGCGTCCTCCTTTCATTGTGCCTTCTCTTCAAGCACGGTGCGTAAGTCGGATGATCTGGGCAACTCCGTCTGTCTAGATCTTGTTTGGTGCGTATGTGAAGGCCAATAGGTGCTTCCTTCAGTGTACGACCTCTCAGATCTCGTCTTCTCAGTCCTGGAGTGACGAGTTCTCGAGGTTCTGGATTGAGTGTCGCCTGTCCTGAGGCTTTTACACTCTGCTTGGGATGGCGTGGTATGTCTACTACGATCTTCCGAGCGGCGAGGGGGCGTCCTGCCTTTGCGCCCCTCTCCTGTCGCCACTTCTTTTCCCTTTATCTGACGCTTCATGGACTCCATGTCCATTGCCATCCGTCGTATTAGTTCGTCCTGCTCCTTCACACGGTCCTCCAGAGTTTGAGGATCAATCTTTCGCCGTTGTCTCTCTGGACTCTGTGAACGAGAATGACGAAGGCTGTTAGTCTGCTTTCTTCCCCTTCTATCCCTCCTGGGATTCTATTGTTGTGGCTCCAACTCTGCCATAGGAGGGACGAGAGGTAGACCTTCGCGCCTTGCACCCCCTTCTGGTGTTTGTCCGTCGATGGCGGACTGTGGTAAATCTTCGTTGTGCGCCATTGATTCTTTAAGAGGAAAAGCTTGATCAAGAGGTTTTGTTCTTGTCTGAATTCCCACAGACGGCGCCAATTGTACGGGAAAGAAATACACCTTCTCGTATAATCCTTTTGATCAAGTCTGCATTCCTCCGTACGACGTCGTTCTACTACCTGAAAATACAAACGTGAGCTAGCTGGCGGGTGTGTGCCGGAAACCTCTCCGATGCCTAAGTCAGTCAACTAGACAAATAGACAAAAGCTCTGTATATTCGGGAATCAAAGTTGCGTTACCTCTCCATATGTGATGTTTGTGAGCTTTTATAGGTTCCGTGTGGCACAATCCAAGTAGGACTCTTACTCCTCCATGTAGAGTCCTCCTAAGATTCACACTCCTGAAGGATAATGCTGATCCTCCAACACCCCCCTCACTGCTTAAGCCAAGTGAGATGGCTTTACCATGGCCGAACTACCATACGACCGAAATAATACTGCCATACTAGACAGGCAGGTATGTCCGATCTAACTTCTAGTTCGGCCCTTCCTTTAGTCGCTTCTATCTTGGTTTCGAATGTTAAGACCGAGCTTCCCATAGAAGTGTTGAGCCGAACTAACTCAGAACAGCCCAGACGAAGGCTTAACATACTCCGGTTAAGAGGACATGACCGGGCTAAACCGTAATATGCCGCGACCGAGATAACTCTGAGTGTGCCATCTGTCAACCGAACTAACAGTAGTATTCTTCTAGACCGAGATAACCGACATTCTCTACGGACCGGTCTTAACTCTAGGGCACTTTGGGACCGGAGTGACTTCATAGCCTTTTTACTTAGCCCTTCGCACTGAGGCCTACAATGGCCCAGCTCGGCCCAATTTGTATATAAATTACCCTCTCATAGCTCATCGAATATTTCATCTCTGTAAAAAAATCACGTTAATCAGATATCAATAACGTATTAATCAGAACACATTTTTGTTAATAATTTATTTTTAAAATTAATTTTACCATTGAAAAAAGTATATTCTAATAAAAAAATTATTAATATTCGATCAACGTAATTTTTTATAAGAATATATAGCGAATCTCACGAGTTCAATAGGACTGTCTACTCACTGGAGAGAAGCAATCCATCGATAATTTGCCTGTGAATACTGGTGGTGGGTGCTATGGAAAAGGTTGATTGCAGATTTGCCTGATGGTGGTGAGAGATAATAGTGGGCAACATGGTTGGTTAGGTTTGGAAAGGGAATAGGGTAATATGGTATTTTCAGCAGTTTTTTGTTACATTTGTTAAGGGACAACAAGCTCTGACATGTAGTGAAGTGTAATTTTTTAAATTAAAGATGTCACTGTAATTTACCAATTTACAATTAGCTCTATGGAAAAAATTTCAAAGAAACAATTTTCATAAAAACGTTCAATTTCTTATTAAAAAGTTAAGATTTATAATAAATAATTACAAATTCAGAATTAATTATAAATTAAAATTAAATTAAATCAAAATTTTAGTAATTATAAAAAAAAATGTGAGAAATTATGAATTATATATAAAAGAGAAAATAAAAATAAATAAATAAATAAGACTTAAAAGTATTACAATCATCTCACACAAGAATTGGAGTTTCTCATCTGTATTTGGAAATCCCCTTCCAAGGTTTGTCTGTTCACATATTTATATGTTACAATCACATTTGTACATCTCTCTTTTCATAAAGGGCAAAAAGATGAAACTAAAAATAAAATAAAAAAATTATACAAAACAAAATATTATCTGTATACCAAAAAAAAAAAAAAAAAAACTAAAACTAAAACTAAACCCTATCTTTATCATCAGTCACGCTCAGGCAGGATAATCACAGCCTCAGCTCCATCCTGCATTCGCCATCATCAGCCGCCGAATCACTGAATCGGCCAATTGCATTTTCCTTAGTATTCACGCTGTGATGAGATCGTGAAATTGGCTCGAAGCCGAGAGTCAGCTCCAGCTCAACTTCACCATCCTCAACAGCTCCATCATTGGGCTTCGCGTCTGACTTCGGCTCGGCTCTATGCAAAAACGAAGCCTCCAAGCTCTCCACCTCCACATTCGCGGCAAACTCGGACTGGTGACTCAGCGACGACTCATGACTCGTCGACCGGTTCATCTCCTCGTGACCCGAATCGTCCCCAGATCCGACCCAAAGCCTTGTCTTGGGCTTCTTCACCCGCGACTTCTTGAACTTGGACCGGGTCCTCACCCGGTGAAGATCGCTTGAGCCGGCCGAGTCACCCTTGGAAACGTGACGAATGTCGTAAGCCTTCAAAGGCGGGCCGTTGTTGCGCTCCGCATCTTCGGACTCAATCCGGGTAATCGGAGCTCCTTTCAGAACCGCCTCCACGGCCTTCTGACAAAGCGACCAATTTCCGGACCAGAGCAACCCGACGGATCCATAAATCGGGTTCACAAGCCTCCCACAAGCCTCGTATAGCAGTGATCGAAAGATCGCTGTAAATCAAAAGGAACAAAAACGGGTTAGAAGAACAAATGGGTATTCATGGGATTAGATTAGAGAATTGGAGCTCAATATATGTGGGGTAAGATACTTCCAATTGGTTAAGTTATAAATCAAGATCGAATTATTAATTATGATTCTATAAAATTTGAAATCAGACTAAATCATTGAAACCAAACCAATTTAAACCAGTAAATTGTAATTCAGTTCAGTTTTAAAATATTATTATAAAAAAATATTTTATTATTATTTTTAAATAAAGTGATTATAATTGAGATGTAATGACTTATTTATTTAATCTAATTTGTTTTTTATACTTATTTATTTAAGTCCCAACTCCCTCCCAATTATGTTCCCAAACGGCAGCTAATACAGTTGGCTCAGTTTGAAATTAATCTTAAAAATTACAATAGAATCAAAGTGAAGTGTATAATTTGGATATTTGGGTGAGGTGTAGGGGTGGGTTAGTTACCGGGTCGGAGGTGTTGAGGTCCGGCGTTTATGAGGTTGATGAGCCCGGCGCGGCCGTAGAACTTGGCGAGGAAGACGGTGGCGTGGGCTTGGGAATCGGGGCATTTGATCCACTCAAGACAGGGTCGGATGCTGCAGTTGTCGGTGCAGCCCTTTCGGAGGACCCGGCATCCATTGCAACTCATTCGCATTTTTGTTGGAACGATTTTTACACAGAGAGAGAGAGATAGAGAGATAGAGATTAATCGGGAATGGTGTTGGGAGAACATGTGGGGTATATATAGATGGAGGTATGTTCTGGTATATGTGTGTGTGTTGTGGGGGCTACTGGGTGTAGAGTTAGAGAAGTACTAGTGGGTTGGGGCCGCAGTTGTTTTCGTCAGAAACCAGGTCTCCACATGCAAAAAAGTGGGACTGTACATTACAAACAATAAAATGAGTAAATTATTAAAAGTAATCATGGCCGTTACGTGACAATGCTTGGACGTCTACCAAAACTCTGTGGTCCATATTAATCCACCCCGGGTTGCTGATTAATTTGTGTACCGTGAGTAAGGATGGACATAGTGTCATGTTGAATTATATTTTTGTGTTATGATATTAAGTTTGTGTTAAAATTATCTCAATAGCAACTTAAGTCGTTTATTATTTTTTATTATCGTATCATATTATTTTTGGTCCGTATACAGTTCAATATTAATCCGAGTTGTTTATTATTTTTGTTATCGTGTCATATTCTTCTCGATTCGTATTCAATTTGTGCCGTGTTAACGTGTCAGGTTAAAATTTTTTATTATTAATTAAAATATCAAATATATGAAACAAATTTAATTTTTTTTTCACAAGTTAAATTTAATGAAATTAATCTCTATTAAATGAAATTATTTATAAAAATATTTTATTTCAACTTAATTTTATTTTCTTAATTTATAAAAGTTATATTTTATTATTATATTTTTTTATTAGATTAACTTAAATAATAGATAAAAAATACATTAAGTTCAATTAAAAATAAAAACAAAATCTATATTACACTTAAAATCGTATTTTACATATTTTTTTTAATAAATTAGATGTAATTACGTAAGAAATTAAAAAAAATGTTATGATACTCTTTAATGGAAATAATATTAAAATGTGTAACTAATTCTTTATTGTATGTGTTATTCGTGTCAATTTCATATTATATAGATTTGACATTAACCCGATCTGTTTAATATTTGTGCTATCGAGTTGTATTATATACGTGTTTGTGTCAAGAAATGGTTAATCCTAAGTCGTTAATTTTGTGCACGATTCGAGTTGTGTTATCGTGTCGTATCACAAATTTTCACTCTTAAGTGTGAGATTCATGTAAAGTTTATATGGAATGAAACTGTACTACAAAATAAAAATTATGAATATTTTCTTAATTGATAAGAGTGAATTTATAATATTACTAATGCTTGCTTTTACCAAACCCAGAATATCATATTCTTACTGTTCCCCATCATTGGTCATCAAATCGTAATGTTCTTAGACCATCTCCAACCTTCACCAAACCTAGCATTAAATTTGAAATTTGGTGAAAAAAGTACTTTTTGGAGCTCCAACGATTTTACTAAATTGATATCAAATTGAGAATTTATCAAACGTTTCACCAAAATGAGGACAGGCTCCGCATTTCACCAAAACACTGTGCATGACCATTGGGGGAGACGAACCGGTCGACCAGCCAGTTGACCGGACGATTGACCAACCGGTCGACCACCAAAAGGTTCAAACAATTCCAAAAAAAAGTTCAACCAGTTAAAAAAAAAAAAAAAAGATTTTTTTTTACCTTATCGGTCGACCACTAAAAGGTTCAAACAGTTCAAAAAAAAAAAAAAAAAAAAATTGGCTTAACTGGTCGACCAGTCGGTCGACCAGCCGGTCGACCAACCAGTTATCCCGGCACAGATTTGATGAAAATTTGATGAAAATCAACCGTTGGAGCACTCGATATCAGATTGAAGAAAAAGTCATTTTTTTATTCAGATTTGATGAAAATTTTAATTCAGGGTTGGAGATGCTCTTAGAGCTCCATTTGGCCATATCTTAGAACTACCATATAACTTCTCTCCAACAAAATGACGGTGCAAAAGTGCAACGCTCAAAGTATTTAGGGTAACCTATTAATTGGTATTAATAATTAAACTTAATTTTTATAAAGTCTTATTGAAAATAAGCCATCGTATAATCGTCGTTAAGAATAATTTTTTATAATAATTTTTTATATACGTCGTTAAAAATTGATAATTAATGACTTTTTTATCACAATTTTTATAAATTATTACTAAAACTTATAATTAGTGACATTTTTCTGTGACGAATTTTTCAAATTATCACTGAAAGTTAAAAATTAGCAATTTTTTTTATAACTATTTTTTAAATTGTTACAAAAACTTATAATTATTGATATTTTTTGTAATAAATTTTTTAAACTGTAACTAAAAATTAACAATTAGTGACATTTTTTAAATATGTATTATAAAAAATATCATTAATTATCATATGATCTATTGAATAATAAATCCACTTGATATGACCTATATCTAAATCCCCCAAATATTTACTTAATAACTTACAAGCACTCAAACGGTAGTGGGATAAAAAGGGTAAATTATGTTGATTTCTCTATAAATTTTTAAAAGGGGTGTTTTGAGAAGTCAATAAAAAGTTAATTTTTTGACTTTTTTAACTTATTTTGTCTTTTTATAAATAAGTTATGTGAGAGGTGATATGATCCAAAATTAATAAAAAGTTGAAAGCTGACTTTTTACAAGTTTCCCAAAAGAACACATAATACGTCTCACAAATTTAACTATTTGTACTTAATTCTTTTAAAATTTTAACTTGCATAACACTTTATTATTTTTTTGTCATAAATTTGTTAAATAATATTACTATTTCTTTTACATTTAAATATATATTGTATCTTGTATATTTTTTTTTAAAATTTTCATACTTGCATCAATTTTGATCTTTTTAATTTTACTAAAAGAAAAAATCAATATAATTATATCAAAATCATAAAATTTATTATATATATTTTTTAAATTTCAAAGGAGATCAATATAATTTATTTAAAAATAAAATACAAAATTATTTCTTAAGTCCAAAATGGTCACTCCGATTTTGTGTACACAACTGGTTAACTATAAAAGCTTATCATTTTTTTTGTAAGGTTAGTATATTTATTAAGGGTAAATTATAAATACACCTTTTGAGATTTGTTTAAATTATAAATTATTTCATGTAATTTGAAAAATTATAAATATCTCATTATCAGAATTTTTTATTTAATAGAATTAATTAAAAAATAAAATTCATAATTGTTCTTCTATACAATAATAAAATTATCTAAATTATTAATTGAAATATGTTTGTAATATCATTAAAACTGTTAATTGATTTTATGATTTATTAATAAAAGGACAATTTGTTATGAAATTAAAAATTTCAAGGGATGAAATGTAATTTCCAAAATTACAGATGTAATTCGTATTTTAGTCAAATTTTAAGAAGTGTATTTATAATTTATCCATTTATTAAATATAAAATTTATATATTTAAATAATTATATTTTGTGTATTAATCCTATGCAAATTAATTAATTTTTTCAAACGTCCAACGCTTGGGAGACACGTGAAATGCGTGCGGCCGAACAGCCGCAAAGCCCTATTTGGGACCTATTTTGTAATTAAAATAGTTAATAAAGATAAAATAAATTAAAATAAAAAAAATGTTATATTTAAATTATAATTATATTTTTTTCTTACAATTATCAAATTAATAAAATATTATTGATTGGTGCAAGAAGCCAAGTGGCCATGCCGCTCACTCACCAATCATTATTCATTATGTTTCAATCCAAATTCGTAAACCTTATTTTTTTCACCAATTACAATATTATTAGATGTGACGTGGCGGTATCCCAAGACCAACTGATAACTTATCCAAATTAACTCAAAAAAAAAAAATTCAATTATCATCTCGAACACAATTTTATTAACCATATTAAAATATTTAAATAACAAAAAAAAACTAATAAAATAGATAATTCCCAAACCGATGGTAAAAAATGAGTTTCCATAATTATTAGGTGTTGGCTGCCTTGTAGTAATACTCTCATCAATCATCAAATACCCTTATTGTTTTGAAAAATCATTTGATAATTTAGGAATTTAATCACTAAATACAAAAGTAAAAATTTTATTATCCCCCTCCATCATGACCACACATATATGACCACCCAACATCTCTGCGATTACTCACCATCCAACACCAATCTATAACTAATTACTAATATGCACAAAAACTACCAAATAACTTCTCTCATATATGTCACATACGCACACCATTGACTGTAGCTGGAGTGGGACCCAGAGGCGTCGCTCCTGGTTTTCGGGAAATTTTCCTCACAATTCCATAAAATAAAAAAAAAAATAAATGTATACGCACCAATTAACATATTAATTAATGTATTAACACATAATATAATATAATTTTAAAAAATTTAAATTTTTATAAGTTATATAATAAACGGGATTTATAATTTTAAAATAATAATATTATAATATATATTAATACATTAATTAATACATATAACATTGTCAAAAAATAAAAATAAAAAACTGGTCTTGGATGTGGAATCGTAAAAACGGTGACCGGTTTCAGGTATTGCATATATAGTATGCATTTATTTATGTGGCTGGGGGGACTGTCTGTGGGCGCACTACACGACTGATGGGCCACCAGTTTTTCTCTGAAAGTCGCGTCTCATCTGTCATGCTTATCCCCATATCTCAGGACGGCTCTCTCACCCACATTATTTTCTGAAAAATGAGGTAGGGCTCCAGTTCACGTTTTATTTATTTTATTTTTCTGGTAAATTTATTATTTGGGCACAGCTTCTCTCCGATCCAAATCTGGATTGGACGGTGCTGTTCGGCCCTTGGGACTCATTACGGATTATATTTCGATAATCTAAACCGTTTAATGTATAGAACTCGTCAAGTACTATATGTCTGTAAAAAATTACGTTGATCGGATATTAATAGCTATATGATCAAATCAGTTTTTTGTAAGCCGTTTATTTTTCGTCGTCCATTTTTTTTCATAAAAAACTGATTTGATCATATAACTATCGATATCCGATCAACGTGATTTTTTACAGGCATATAGTACTCGACGAGTTTTACGTATTAAAACGATTTAGATTATCGAAACACGACCCGTAATGGGCCCCCAAGGGCCGGACAGCACCGTCCAGTCCAAATTTGGACTAGAGAGAAGTTGTGGTCTTATTATTTTAATGTCATTGATGAATTTGAGAACACTTGACTCATATGTTTAATTTTAAAAATTGAGGTTAAAAGGATAAAATAATTTGAAAAATTATATTATTTTTACTTAGGACCGTGCTCTCCCGAATCCCCCTAATTCCAAAACGTTGCCGTTTTTGATTTTTTTTTTTTTTTGATTTTTTTTTTCTCTCTGCGCAGAAGAAGAAGGGAAGAAGAAGAAGAAGAGAGGGAAGAAGGAGGAGGAAGGAGAAGAAGGGACTGGAGGGGGCTAATAAATTGGGCTGGAGGCGGAGGCGGAGGCGGGGGCGGGGGCGGAGGCGGAGGAGGCAGAGGCAGAGGCGGAGACGGACGACGATCGGCCTGCGACGACAATCGGGCAGAGGCGGAGGCGACAAGCTGCGACGACGGCGGGCGGAGCTGCGACGACGACCCTCTTCTTCCCTCTTCTTCTCTCTCTCTCCCTCTCCCTCTCCCTCTCCCTCTTCCCCCTACGTGAAAATGGAGGAAAAAAAAGAAAAGAAAAGAAAAAAAAAAAAAAAAAAAAAAAAAAACCTAATGCCCAAAACGACGTCGTTTTGGGCATTAGGGGGATTCGGGAGAGAGAAGTCTCGAGCTACCAAACATTATTCTTTTACTTATTTATCTATTTATTCACCGTTTATCAATTTATGATTGATGGGTCATTTCACATACTAAAAATAAACATTAAATTATATCAAATTCTTTAAAATAATAATAAGTTCAGGTATTGATTTACAGGGACAAACGAAAAATTAAACTAATTTAATTATGAAATTCCTAAATTAATTTTAATGAAAGAGATGATTGTTCATAACCTAATGATAATTAAATTAAACAAAACGAATAAAGTAGTAATTATAAATAGAGATGAAATTATCGATTTTGAAAAAAATCTAGGGTAATGAATTTACCACTAGTTACGTAAACATGGTTTCAATTTGAAAATCAATTATGTTACAGTTTGAACCAAATAATACTTCGCAATTACAAGTTCAAAGTATTGATCAAGAAAATTAACACATTCAATATATATGCACAAACCATCTCAAGTAGTACGAGTCGTTTACTCTAAACTAGGGTAGCAACATGACTCGTCCCTCGTAGTATAACTTGTCTCATACCTTGAACATGAAAGCACAAAAAACATTGCATGGGAAGCATTCAACAATCACAAAAAGAAGAATACTTGAAAAAATGATGGAAAATTATATTAGAAAATTTTTTGAGAACCATACAACTGTTCAAACAAAACCAAAAAGAAAACCTATTTACTTGGCTAGGGTTTCATCAAAACCCTAGAAAGAGGAGCCTAGTCACTCATAAAGGAGTGGAAAAAAGTAGAAGAAGAAGAAGCCTCCATGAAATTATCCTTGAAGCTTGAGAATCTTTTCTCTTCAAACCCTAGCCTCTTCTTTTCCTTGAAATATTTTTGACACCTAAGTGCAGCCTCTTTTCTTCTTTTTATTCCCAACAGAACAGGCTTGAATTTTGCGCACGTAACCCTAGGTGGGCCGCTTGAGCGACCCTAATTTTCGCTCAAGCGGTGGTGGGTTACATGTGCGATGAGGTAACGTGCCGGGAATTTTTACTACTCGCACGAAGAATATGCTTTTGCATTACTTTTTGCTTGAATTTGCGTGTTACCTGCCAAATCTGTACAAGTATACCAAACACATCATCTCCCCCAAATAAACAAAATTCAAAAACTATAAATGTAACTTAAGCGACCTTAATATGGTATCTTTCGCCCTACATCATTGATCTATCTATATTATTTACATGTCTAAGTATCATTTATCTGTCCACATGTTATTTTTTTACTTAATCTGTTTATTTGTCCATATCACCACCAGTCGCCAGCAAATGAATTTTTCGATGCCAATGGTGTGGGCCGGGGATGGCCCCATTGTGATCTGATGGTTGTAGGATTAAAAAAAATATATGGGTAAATTATAATTTAACCCCTTGTAGTTTGCCTCAAAAACACAGAGCTTCTCTATAGTTTCATTTGTGACACTTAAACCCCCTATTCTTCATACCATAGTGCAATATCCGACGGACGTAACAGAAGTTGTAAAAAGTCATAAATGCCCCTAGATATTTTACATCCCTCAGTCGTTTCATTTAAGTTGACTAATACCAGTATTCGCATCTCTATCTTCTCTCTTTCTCTATCTTCTCTTTCACCATGGTTGATTGGATTGAACTAAGGTTTCATCATCGATTTCACTATCATATTGCGAACGCCATTACTAGTTTAGGTATGTGTTGTTTACCCTAATTTATTTGGATCGGTAGATGTTGATTTTCCCTAATTTTGATTCATAACTGAGTGTGTATTGACTTCGATTTACAAAATTTGTAATGTTTTATGCATGATATGCCCGTATTGCTTTAATTTTTGGGGATTGTGGTTAAAGTGGAGGGGGGGGTGGGTGGGATTTTTTTATTCACATATTTGTTTTTGTATACTTTAGTTTTCTGTATTCATACATTTTATTACTTTATTTTTTTGGGATGTTAGTTAAAGTGGGGTGGGGTGGGGTGGGGTGGGGTATAAAGGTTCATAAACAACAGGTATTTTTTTATGATGTTAACCTTGGGTTTTTTTTTATGATGTTGACTTTTTAGATGGGGTATTCTGTTCATATATTCTATTTATAATTGTATTCATTTATTCCATTCATATATTTTATTTCTGTTTATAGATTTTGTAATTTTTCATGCATGCCATGCTTATATTGGTGTAATATTTTTGAATTTTGGTGAATGTGGGGTATAGTTTGTTGTGATCCCAAGGGGATTTGAATATGAATTAAATAGTGTGGTCCAAGGATTATGATTGTTGTTATGTGGTCCTAATGAGTTTGAGTTTTGTAATGTAATATTGTGAAGTTTTGTTATTTTCTGCAGTGAGGTAAAAAAAAAAAAAAGATTTTTGAGATCAACTATAATGGGTACTTCAGTAGGCCTCCTAATATTGGTTATAAACAATGGAAAGTGGAATACATATCTGATGTTGATCCTAACAAACTGTCTTTTATTGAGATTCATACCATCTTGAAGGAGATGAAAATAGATGGCTATAGTACTTCTGTTTTGTGGTATAGGAAACCTGGAAAAACTTTGGATGATG
The DNA here is from genome assembly GCA_036172215.1 of Camellia granthamiana. Classification (NCBI taxonomy): domain Eukaryota; kingdom Viridiplantae; phylum Streptophyta; class Magnoliopsida; order Ericales; family Theaceae; genus Camellia; species Camellia granthamiana. The sequence continues at coordinate 15,149,479 of CM069906.1, read as the reverse complement.
GATTGACAATAATTGAAGAAGATGTTGATATATATACCATGATATATGATTATGAGGGTTTAGATGTGATTCCATTATTTGTGGAGAAGGGTCAGGAACCATTACAAGTGATAAGTCCAAAAGGGAAACATTTGATACCCTCAAGAGTACCATTTATTGCTAAGCAGGCACTGAATTGGCATGAGATGGAAAATATAAGTGAAGAAGAGATGGATTATGGAGATGGATTGTGGAGATGGAGTGCAAGATATAGGTGATGAAGAAATGCATAATGGAAATGGGGATGAAGGAGTAGCAGATAAAGATGTCAGAGATGAGGAAAGGGATAATACAGCTTAGGATGAAGAAGATAGTGATGATCTTGATTACATTGATGATGGGAATGATGATAGTGGTTCAGAAGATGACGACTATGAAAGTGATGAACTTGGCTGGTTGAATGAGGGTTTAGAGAGGCTAGAAGATGATGATATTTTCTCACCAAGGGAGATTGTAAAGAAAAGAAAGAGACAACCTCCTTCATGTGATCAAGGGGTAGATGAAGGGTGGTATTCTGATCCTGAGGATGAAGATTTACATAGTATATATAACACATCAGATAAGGAATGTGAAGATAAATACCCTGAGTTCATTGAGGAAGTAGATATGAAGAAGCCATAACTCAAACTTGGCATGAAGTTTGCCACCCCTCAAATTTTTAGAAAGGCAATAAAAGAGTGGAATATCCAACATGGTTAGGACATAATGTACCTACAGAATGACAAATCTAAAATTACTGTAGTGTGCAAGCATAGATGTGGATGGAGATTGCATGCTTCTCCCATGCAAGGTAAAAGAACTTTTCAAATAAAATCATTCCAGCCAAAGCATGCATGTGGAAGGTCATATAATAATCACTTGGTGAACTCAACTTACTTGGCACACAGGTATATGGACAAGTTAAGGGATGGCTCTAACATCTAAGTTGGGCCTATGCAAAAGACAATTTGGAGGGAGTTAATGGTTGATGTTAGTAGACCTCAATTGTATAGGGCTAAAAAGAAAGCAAGAGAAGTTATTGAAGGGGATCAAAGGGTCCAATATGCAAAGGTGTATGATTATTGTGAAACAGTGAGGCTGCATAATCCTAACAGTGTAATGCAAGTAGTGGTGGATAGGCCCAATGGAGACATGCTTAGGCCTAACTTAGAATTACCCCAAGTTTTCCAGAGGTTATATGTTGGGTTTGCAGCCCTTAGAATAGGATATATTAGAGGATGCAGGGCCATTATAAGATTGGATGGGTGTCATTTGAAAGGAATCTATGGTGGACAATTATTATGTGCACTTGAAAGGGATGGAAAGAATAATTATTTTCCAATTTCATGGGCAGCTGTTGAGGTAGAAAGTAAAGATTCTTGGGTGTGGTTTTTAAGGAAACTTATGGATAATATTGGTAGTGCTGATGACATGGGATGGGTCTTCATTTCTGACAGACATAAGGGGTTTGGTACCTGCATTTGAGGAGGTAATGCCAAATGTAATAGGTTTTGTATGAGGCATATTTACTCAAATTTCAGAGCAAAGTTCAAAGGGATTGAATTGAGGGACCTATTGTGGAAGACAGCTGCAGCTGGGACTGTGAGGGAATTTGAATTTCACATGAACAAGTTGAAGGAAATGGATTCAGAAGAGAAAGCATACAAGTGGCTAAGGAAGATAGATCCTGCTTTATGGACTAGGTCCCATTTCAGCCCAAGAAATAGGTGTGATACATTGGTGAACAACATGTGTGAGTCATTCAATAACAACATCTTGAAAGCTAGGAACAAACCCATAATCAACATGCTTGAATGGATTAGAAAGAGGGTAATGCATAGGATTCAAATCAAGAAGGAAGGGATGGAAAAATACACTGGTGAAATTTGTCCCAACATTGTCAAAGATTTGAAAGCACTGAAGGTGTAAGCTAGGAATTGTTTTGCAACCTATTGTGGTAACAGAAAATTTGAAGTAGACTATGGTGATACCACAAATATAGTTGATTTGGAGGAAAGGAAATGCAGTTGTAGGATGTGGGATTTGGCTAGAATACCTTGTAAACATGCAGTAAGTTTCATATATGTTAAAAGAGAGAAGCCAGAGGACTATGTGCACCCTTGTTAGAGTAAGCAGCATTATCTTGTAGCTTATAACTCAATGATTCACCCTGTTCCAGGCCAACATAATTGGGTTGAAATAGGATTTCCAACAGTGGCTCCTCCATTATACAAAAAGCAGCCTGGAAGACCACAAAAAATGAGAAAAAAGGGTATAGATGTGCCAAGAAACCTTATCAGAGTTTCAAGGCAGAATAGGTTCATGGTTTGTGCTAGATGCCTTCAGAAAGGTCACAACCAAAGGTCTTGTAAGGGTCCTGTCCATCCCAAGTCCAGGTTTTTTAAGCAAAAAAGAAGTAACCAGCAGTAGTCACCTTCAGCAGCAACAATAACAGCAACAGCAACAGCATCTCAAGTAACCTGAACCTCCAATTTCATTTCATTTTGCAATACATTCTACAACAATTTCATTTCATTTCATTTTGTAACCTGAACCTCCAATTTCAAATCATTGCAGCCTAAAAGAAAGCTCCCTAGTATGAGGGACAACACATCCTTATCTCAAGTAAGATCTGTCCACTTTGCATACTTGTTACATCATTGCAGCCCAGTTCTATTGTTGATTTGCATACTTGTTACATCACTGCAGCCCACTAGAGTTGGCCAAACATTTGAAGAATTTCCAAGTATGAGAGACAACACATCAGCATCTCAGGTAAGCTCTCTCTTTTATGGGTGTTATTTGGTTTTTGACATAGTTGACAACATATAATTGCTTACTTGGACCATTATCATTGCAGCCCATTAGAGTTCAATACAGTTTTCCAGAATTTGATAACTCATCATCTCAGGTATACTCAAATTTCATTTGCAAGTTCATATGCTTTTTACACATAACTTATAACATTTGATTGCATACTTGTTAAATCATTACAACCCAGGATTACTGAAGTTGGCCAAAATTCTCCACATTTCCCAACTTGGATGGGTAACACATCTTCATCTCAGGTAAACTTTATCTCTCTCTTCTATGCAACTTTATTTGCTTTTATAGTATTCCACAAAATGTAATTGGATACTTGTGTGTATTGCAGCCCACTAGTTATGGCAGATGAAGGGGTAAACCAGTTGGAGGTGGTAGGGTTATATCCAGATTTGCATGGGGAGGTAGCTTCATAACAAGAGGTAGAGGAGGAGGTGGGTCTGCAAAAGCTATAATTCAAAGGCAAACTGACAAAGGCAAAGGCAAAGCATGATGAACTAGGCATCTGTTTTTGTGTTTTGAGCCAGCTTTTGTTGTGTTTTGAGTACTTTTCAACTTGTTAAATCATTAACTGGGTTGTACCAATTTGTTTTTGAATTTGAAACTGGCTAGTAAACAATAATATCTTAATTTACTATGTTTTGAGAAGCCCAGCAGGTTGAATTACGGCTTGTATTAAAGTACTGTGAGTTGAATTATACATTTCTAAGTTGATATTTACACATTGTTTGCTTGCTGAAATTGTTTATTAATACACATGTTTACTTGCTGAAATTGTTTTGTATGAAGCAAATGAAGCATGTTTGAAATAGGGGAACAATGGGAACCAACATGTTTCTATTCTTTAATGTTCTTGAAAGATGTATTCAACAATTTTATTGCATTTCTTTGGTTCATTAGATGCTTACATTTCATGACCCAAAACATTCTTTCATTATAATTGCTTCACAGACCATTGTACACCTTCATTTTTTTACCTTCACTATATTTTTTTATCTCTTAAACTCTATGGCCCAATAACAACCCCTTTTTCTTCCCTCCAGCTAGCTTTACCCAGAAAATTGTTATGATAAAAATAAAAAATAAAAAAAAACCTGCTATATACCAAATAGAGCTTTACAAAACATTTTCTCTCTTTTACGACTTCTTGCTAGTTCCTTCTCCAACTTGTTCATCTTTGCAACCATCTTTGGCAACACCTCCCTTCCACGTTGGCACATAGGTGGATCAACCCATTCAAAGTAGCCACAAGTTGTATCAACCTATAACAAAAAAATATGAATCCAGAAATTTCTTTTCAAACAAAATTCAATCTTTTTTTTCCAAAAAAAAAAAAAATAGTTTTGCTTACCCCATATTTTGCACAACCATAAAACCTTCTACCCATATTTTCAGATGTCATTGAAGTTTTCACAGGGAATCTCTCTCCACAATAAGATAGTCTTAGAGCATTTGTCCTTAACTGTCCACTTTCGGAAGTAGATGAAGAAGCCATTTAACAATAATCTTCAAAATCTTCAACTTTAGAAAAATTTGGACAGCTTTTGGAAAATTTGGGCAAATTTTAGTTTAGGGTTATGTTGTTTGGGTCTTGATTTGTGTATATATATGGCAATAAGGGTGTTTTGGCCATTTACCATATGTTTTTGGGCCGGAAACACTGTTTCAATCACCATTCATGCTCGTGTAACACACGCACTGTTTAAACAAACAGTTCCGTCGGATATTGCACTATGGTATGAAGTATAGGGGGTTTAAATGTTACAAATGAAACTATATAGGGGTTTCGTGTTTTTTAGGTAAACTACAGGGGGTTAAATTATAATTTATCCAAAAAATATATTTAAATAATAATTTGTAGTTCTTATCAAATAGTTTTATTAATTATGTTCTTATTTATATAAAAGATCAATCTTTAGACCTAATATTATATCTATAGAAATGGATTTATCACTAACAAATCCTAAATTTTACAAAATTGATGTAGTCTAATTTATTAATGAAAAGTTAACTAACTTTATACCAATTTTTAATATTTTTCTTTTAAAATTAAACTTCATCCCATGGTTACTCTCGATCGTGCTCTTTATCTATACATACTTTTAGGCCACGTTTATTTGGCAGATTAGGTTAAATAAGACTGTTAGTGAAAAAATTGTTAGTGAAAAAATTGTTAATGTGGAAATTATTAGTGAGGGAATTAAGTAAAAGTGTGTTTATTTTGATGATAGTGTGGGAGATGATTAGTGATAGAATTATTAAATTATTTTTATATAAAATAAATAAATAAAAAATTTCAATATTAAAAAATTAAAATAAATATTAAAACAAACTGGTGCACTTAGTAAAAAAAATAAAATTTTTATATAAAATAGACTTAATCTCCTCACTATTTTTTTAATTCCACCTGAAATTCACCTAAACTAAACCACTTAGGGAGGGAGATTATTAAGCCCTCTACACTAGCAATCCCCCCTCCCAAATCAATAGATTATTAAGCCCTCTACACTAGCAATCCCCCCTCCCAAATCAATAGCAAACAAGCTGTGGGTGGGATTTGTTGGAAATGGTTATAAAATTCTGGGTAAAATCAGAATTTTTTTCTAAGTTTGGTCTGTTTTTTAGGTGGGCCCCAAGCACCGTTTGACGCGGATCAAAGTGGTAACGCGTTCTATGCCGCGTTATGATTCACGTGGTATATTTGGTTGCTCAAAACCATTACCGAGTGAATGGGAAATTAAAGCCAAAGTGTACTCCATGGAAATAGAGTTTTGGTGGAAAATCCTTAAAGGTATTGAATAAGGCTTGTCCCACATTGATTTGGTGGGAAGTTTTGAATGGGTTTATAAGACATGGGTTTGGTACTTGGGGTGTGCCCCAAGGGGTACCTAAGTGTTTTAGAGGGAGAGGTTATGGAGAAAATGGGCTAAACCCATTGGACCCAAAAATCACCACACGCGTGTCGCCGCCGGGCTGGGCTTAGACGCAGGTGCATGGTGTGTGGTTGGGCTTGTTCAGCCCAATACTAATCTTTTTGGGCCAAAAACATTTGAATTTAATTTTATTTTTGGCAAAATAAAATCCAGAATTCAAAATAAACTGGTTTGGTTTTACTGTACATCCAAACAGGGCCCTTCCCGTTTTTTATCTGTTTAAATTATGAACTCAACAGATTCAAATATGTTTGAATTCAAAACCAACAGGTTTCATACCTGTTTAATTCAAAACCTGTAGCCACCTTTACATCTATAAATAGGACAACCCTCATTTGATGTTTTACATTCAGAAATTTCGTTTTTCACCTCTGCAAATTCTATTCTTCATTTTGCTGCATTTTATTTTTGTGAGAAAGAGTATAAACACTTAGTGTGTTCGTTAGGCAAACAATTTGTAGTGCTGCTATTGTTTGTAGTTGATCATTTCATCCTGGGAGATAGACATCCACATTCTGAAAGTACCGAGGAGAGGACGAATCTGTCTTAAGGACACAATGTCAAACACTGGACTTGATCAGATTATAATTCAAAGAAATTAATCAAGTAAGTTATTTAATTTATTTTCGGTGTTTTATTATTTATTTAAATCAAATTTTAATTTTATTTTTGTAACAAAATAAAATCTGTTTTTATTTATTTATTTTTATTTTTATTTCGAGTTTGATTTTTGTAATCAAACAAATTCTCTCATTTCTTTTATTTCTTTTTAATTCTGTTTGTTATTAAGTATACAAATTAAATTAATTAATTACAGTAAAAATTGTCCAACAGGATTCACAGCTATCTTAATCCCACCCAGCTTCCCACCCCGCCAAACAAACATAATCTTAGTTAGATACAAAAACTTTGAGCAATTAAACTACTCTCAAGCCTCGTTTGGAAACAGGTTATTTTAATAATTTTTTAACTTTTTATGAAAAAATATATAAAAAAATAGAAAGTGATATGATAACTGATAGTGATTTTTTAGCTTTTTAATTAAAATATATAATTAACAAATCAGATCTTAATTAATTATTTATTTATTTTGTAGCATATGGTAATGATGATTAAAAAAAACATGGGCGGCCGTGGAGGAATTAGAATAGAAAGTTAAAAAATTTAAAAAATCAAAAGTTAAAAATTGAAGAAATTTAAAATACAATATTTTAATTCAAGGTTAAAAAATTAATGTATTCTCTCTATTTTTTTAATATATTTTTTATATAAAAATTAAAAGATACTAAAAAGGATAATTTCTGAATGAATCTTCAACAGACGTTGGACTGTATTTACAAGTTTGCTCGTGACAATCGATTGTTTTGACTGATGTTAAAATTCCGAAAATTTCAGTTTAATTGATTAAAAATATTTACAAAATTATAATATTATAATTCTTTTCAATGTAACAAAACCCAATAAGAATTGAACCATAAGGTCACGTTTATTTAACTCTATAAGATAGAAGAGATTAAGAATATAGGGAGATTAAAGTAAGAAAGATTATTAGTATAGTGGTATTAAATTGGAGTTATAGGATAAAAAGTATTTGTTTGTATATTACCGGATTAGTAATACTACAAATAGTATTAATATATAAAATTATTATTTTTTAAGTTTTAGTATTTTTTTTAATATTATAATTATATTTTTTACTGTAAAAAATATAATTTTTGTTTAAAAATCATTTAAAATTCCACTAATCCCCTCACTAAATTTCTAATCTCAACCCTCCCATGACTTTGTTAGTCCTACCACATGAGAGGGATTACTAGTCTAAGGAAATAATTAATCCCCTTCACTCATGTTCCTAACCAAACACTCTTTAGGTAAGTCCCATAAACTATTAATCCAACCTCCCTTCTTAAAGAGCCAAACAAGTATAGCTTAAAAGATGTTGAAATTTTTCCCTATCTCTACCAAATAAGAATTTTTCCAATAAAATCTAAGAAAAGTCTATCCATTCAATACAATATTTAAAAAAAAATTAAAATTGAGAAATTATAAGTAAAAAAAAAATAAAAATCCAAAGTTTTGATCCTAGTAACAAAATAAATAATACAGTTTTAATTTGATTAATTTAAATTATAATCTTTTAATTTATTTTTAATCAAAACTATTTGTCTATTTTCGTTAGAAAAATAATAATATTTTCATTATTAAGCTCAATAAAATATATTTATATACACCTGACTTGAGTTAAGTCTCAATCTTAGCTGTTAAACTCAATTAAAAAAAAGGATAAGTTTTTCAATAGGACAAAAATGCAAGCAGAGAGGAACCGAATGTTACGTCTCAGTCTCATGTGTCATTACCAAAGCCATACCAAAATTTCCAGAAATGCCAAACATGAGGTGTAATAACAACTTATTTATGCATGCGCGCACACAAAAAATGAAAAAAGAAAAAAAGGATTCGTAGAAAGCTTTACAACAATAAAACTGTGTTTGGATTTTGAATTTGTGAAAGATTTTCTCCACAAATCGCTTCATAAATCCAAGATCCAAACACATAGTCAGAACTCGTAGATTTTTCATGAAGATTAACGTCCAAGAGAATTATGAGAATTTTGCAAGGCACGTGTTTTATTTGCAAGTACAATTTTCATTTCTCTCTTCAAATGTCACATGACAGGTCATTTGTCTCTGTTTGAGTTTAAACTGTTACCAAAAGGATGAACATATAATACCTCCTCCTTGAGTTGTATGCCAAACTTCTGATAGACCATCTCTTTAACCAAATTGATGAGCTCCAACATGTCTTCAGAAGTTGAGCCACCAGAATTAATGAAGAAGTTGGCATGGATGTTTGAAACCATTGCCCCTCCAACTCTGTGACCTTTCAATCCAGCTCTCTCAATCAACTCCGCTGCTGAAACCCCCGAATTGGATGGGTTGCGAAACACTGAGCCAGCGCTTCTCTCTCTCACTGGCTGAGAGATTCTCCTCCTGTAAACAAAATCAGAGAGCTGTTAGCATTTATCACCTTGAAGTTCTTGTGGTATAAACCACACACACACAATAGAATCCATCACAAACAAGAAAAACATGACATATAGATTTACATGGTTCAACAAGATTGCCTACATCCACGGTACAACTCACACCAATTCCACTATACTGAAAAAAAACGAGCTTCTTATAAGATAAGTTGGTAATCACAAAGCAGAAGCCAAAAACATTCTCCCCAACTTTCCAAATAGTAATCAGTTTTTAAAAATTTATTTAAGCTATTTCTATTCAATAAGCTGCTTGGCGGAAACTACATTAAACAGTTTGACAGAGACTCTGAAAATACAAAAAGCTATAAGCAACTCATATAAGCTACACCAAATAGTCAAAATGCAGGTGCTTGTGTAAACAATAATACATATGCTAGAATTTACATCAACAGATTACCATACTACGCCTTGTAAATTTGTCTTGGGGCACAACCCCCACCCTTGGGTAGGGGGCACTGCCCCTGAAATCCCCTGCCAACTCACCGCGGAGTTGGATTTGTGACCGTGAGGTGAAGTGTACAGAACTAGTTAGGCTCCACAAACCCAACAGAAGCATTATGACCCTCAGAGTTCATTACCTTTCCAAGTACTCTTGTTGCCTTCTCCTTGCAGATTCTGAGTGCTTCAGTTGGAATGTAACAGCAACGATGGCTGCCAAGTCTTCCATATCTTGAAATGGTGATGTTCGGTAGCCAAAATTAAGATCCGTTCTATTCAGTATCTGAAATTTGCCTTCAGTTGTTACAATCTCAATGCCGTCGATAACATCAGCAGTTTCCTTGAACATAAAAAACAAGATAAAAATACCCAATCAGCTGTTTCATTCACAAACAGTTTCAGATGTCATTTCTTTTACAGTCAGAACCAGCATCACCTGCCCATTTGCTCCGGCATTCATATAAGCAGCTCCTCCAACAGTTCCAGGAATTCCACCAGCAAACTCGAGACCTGTGAATCCTTCATTTGAACACAATATACCCAAGTGATTGAATCTGAAGCCGCTTCCAACTCTAAACATGCCAGGCTCAATCCTCTCCAAGAACCCAATCTGATTTAGAATAACACAACCATCGAAACCCAAATCATCAAAGAGACAATTTGAGCCTTTACCAATTATCATGGATCTCAAAGAATTCTCATGGCAGTACCTGCATCATTTTAAGATTTTATTTACCGCTATCACTCATTCAGAAGTGGTTGTCATGAAGGGTGAACACCAGTTCCACTGGCTCCGACAAAAAAAGGAGATCTATCCATGACAGAAAGCAAGAAATGGAGCAAAGAAAGTGCGTGAGGATCCTCTAGAGTTTCTTCTCTAGAGTGATCTCCTAGAGTGAACAATCGGAGGGCTGAGATTCTTCCTCGCCAAAACGACGTCGTTTTGGCGTGAAATTTGAAAAAAAAAAAACAAAAAAAAAACTCAGATTTGTCTCTGTTTTCTTTCCCCAAAACCCAGTTGAATCAAATGAAACCCAGTTGAACGTCGCCGAGACGGCTCCACAGCTGCCGCGGAGATCTGGAAGAGTTTCTATCGTTGCCTTCGTCTTCGATCTGTCGACGAGCTGAACAATCTCCTTCGCCGATCTCCATGTTTGCCGATCTCCATGTCTGCCAATCTCCATCATCTTTGATTCTGTCTTGAAGAAACTGAATGATGCTTGTGTTGATTTAATCTTCTTTTGCATCTCTGATTCCCTCAGTTTTAAAGTTGCTTTTGTGTCTTTGATTCTCTTTAAAAAAAACCCCCTAATTTTTGTTTTCTTCACTTTTTACCAACTGGTTCTGGGTTTCATGTTTTGTCGGTGTATATGCTCAAACTAAATGTAGTTGTGTGTGTTAAATTGAAGATCACTTTAATGATCTAAGTACTGGGTAAGTAAAGTTTTCAAATTTTTAGATTTTGATTTTTCTTGCTATTTTAATTTATATTTACTTCAATTCATTGTTGGGAAAATAAATAAGTTATATTATAAAATTAATAAAGCCTCTGGTATCTGACCTGGGTTTTTTTTGGTTATATATTTATATGTATATATATATCCCAGATTTTTTTGTTTTTGGGGAAGAGGGGTTTGCAGATCTGCTTATTTTAGCTGATTTTTGCTCATCTGGATTCACGGTCGGAGTGCTTACAATGACATCTCTCAGTAGAGAGCTTGTGTTCTTGATCTTACAGTTCCTAGATGAAGAAAAGTTCAAAGAGACTGTTCACAAGTAGGTGATTTTGTATTGAACTTATGTGCATACAACTTGTTTGTTTATTTGTCATACGAGTTTTCCTAGTTTTTTTTTTTTTGGGTAATTATTTATTGATCTTTTTTACCTTAAATGGGTCCTCTTAATACTTAGGCTTGAACAAGAATCTGGGTTTTTCTTTAACATGAAGTATTTTGAGGATGAGGTGCACAATGGAAACTGGGATGAGGTTGAGAAGTACCTCTCTGGTTTCACAAAAGTCGATGACAATCGATACTCCATGAAGATATTTTTTGAAATAAGGAAGTATCTTGAGGAAAGAAAAAGAAGAGAACAGAGACAAATCTGAGTTTTTTTTTTGTTTTTTATTTTCAAATTTCACGCCAAAACGACGTCGTTTTGGCGAAGAAGAATCTCAGCCCTCCGATTGTTCACTCTAGGAGATCACTCTAGAGAAGAAACTCTAGAGGATCCTCACGCAAAGAAAGTGGCTCCCCAAGTGCAGCCCTAGTCCCAGAGTAATCAAGTACGGCGACTAAAAAACAGTACTCCCTCTTTAGTCTCCATTGGATGGGGGTCTAGGAGGAGTAGACTGGGCAGAGACCTAACATTTATCATAATTTGTACAAAATTATTGCACTTAATTCGAACCCACAACCTCAAAGTTAATAGGTGAAATTTTAACCACTAAACAAAAAATCTTCTCAAACTATTAGAAAGCCTATCCAATGGGTCTACTCAGCACATCTATTTGTGGGTCTTTTTCTACTATGTTTGCAATATTTCTTACATAGTTGAATGTTCAATATGATGTCTCTCTGCTCTCTTGTTATTTGATTTAGCTTAGTATTTTTGCTGACCAAAGCTTGAACCATTCCTAATCACCACCTCAAAATTTTATTTAGTAAAACATAAAAAAGAAAGAGAAAAAAAAACTAAGCACCATTCATTTTCATTCGTATAATCCTTGAAGCCTAAAATTTTCAGAGACAATAGAAAAGTACAAATAAATAAATAAACAGAATTCTGAAAATATCAAACAACAAAAGGTCAAAAATCAGAACAAGACAAACCTGAGAGCAGAGAGAAGTTGGGTTTGATTGACAACTTGAACAAAATGGTTACAAGGGCCTCCAATGGCCCAAGTGCAGAGATCGCTTAATCGTTTCTGGCTCCGAATGAATTTCAATTCGTTGGAGAGATGGTTCTTCGATTCTTGACTTTTGATGATGTGTGTATGATTGGAAAGCAAAAGGCATGGTTTTTTTGTTGGGGATCTGGGCGGGAAGTGAGAGTGATGAGAGGCCTCGTAGGGTTTATAGTTGTTGCTGTTGATGTTGATGTTGATGTTGTTGGAATGTGAAGAACACAAAGCCGACGAGACACATGCTGATGCTGATGGTGTCTTTAATTTTCCGATCATTTCTTTTCTTTGGATCCGATTTGCGTTTTCTCAGCTGAAGGAATTACGATTTAAAATTTTAAAATATATTGTACATATTAACAATTTCTCAGCTCAAGTGTCTCGTAAAAAAAATGTAAAAAATATATTGTACATATTAACAATTTCTTTTTCTTATTTTTTTTTTTACATATTAATATTATATTATTTACAACAATAATTGAGACCATTTTTTTGGATTTCACAATCTTCTTTGATCTCGATTATTAATGATGTGAACTCCATATATACATTATTGGATCTCATACATACATAATTAAGATCCGGAAGGTTGTGAAATTCCAAAAAAAGGAAATCCTAAATATTTTTTTATTATTTATACTGTAAATTACATTCTTTTCATATTTTTAACATAATTATAATATTGATAATGCAACTAACAAGAAAGCATAATGGAGAATATATAGGAGTCTCACTATTATATTCGAAAAAGGTAGGAAGGAGATCATTATGAGGATGGATACAGAACATGTAAACGGGAATTCTATTTTTACACACCTAATTAATTTAAGAATTTTATTTTCACACATCCAATTAATTTAGGACACACACTTAATAAAATATTAATTTAATAACAATTATATCTTAAATCCAAATGATCGTAGTAGACATCCAGTGACATCTATAATATTATATAGAGAAATTCTCTGTACATAAGGAACAAAAAAATCTCAACATTTATCTTTTGAGTTAAAAAAATTAAATTTTAATTTTTTCATTATTATGATTTTACTTGTTAAACCCTAATTTTTCCATCACTGCATTCTGGACATCCCATTTTCTCTATTTTGCTACATACGTGATTAATGTAGCATACTAACATGATTTCAACTGTATTGCTTTCTGAACTAGTTTCATATAATTTCTTTCATTTTGTATTACAAATTACTTTATCCCTTCATATGTTGTCTTTTTACCACAAATTGATTTTGCTACTGTTGTATAATGTAAAGCATGGATCAGCTGCCATTGTCCAAGGAGAACAAATCAATTACTACTGCAGAAGTTTTTTCAATGGAGGTCTTTGATAGGTGTTTTCAATGGAGGAAACGTTTCTTTACTTTTTCACTTCAGACTTTCATTAAAAGGTTTTCACGTGAGTGGCTCAAAAATGTAAAAGTTGGATAAATTAAAATTGTGTGGAAATGAGAGGTGTACAATAATATTTGAGTGAAGGTTATACTTGTAGATTTTAGTGTATGAATTGAGAAAATTAATCAATAAATAAATTAATAGGTGTATGTATTAAGAAAAAATGTGCCTTAAGCTAATTAGGTGTGTGGAAATAAAATTTCCCTAATTCAACTATTCAAAGGAGAAACACTATCCAATTTCCACAGAGAGCCCTCACTGAAAATGCAAAGTTTCTCATGGATAGGTGCAAGTGTCCTCTCAACCACATCTGGCACGAAGGAAATTAATGTACCGACAAATTAGTTAATAGGGATGAGCAGTGGATATATCGATCTGTTTAAATTAACTGAATCGAATCGATCCGTCGTATTTTGGACGGATGTATGATGAAAAGCGGACAGTTATGGATTGATTTTTTTCAATCCGCCTAGCTTTGGACAGATGGCGGATTTAAGATTTCTTTGGCCGTAACCAAACCGCCGAACCGCCAAACCACGAGCATATTTAGTAATTTGTAAGATTTTGTGCTTTTAATTTGTTTAAATATTCTATTTGTGTTTTTAATTAAAAAAGAATTTAAATATTTCGTTAAATATATTCTGTTGAATAAAAGTTTTCAACTTGAATATATTTTTTGAATTGAAAAAAATAAATGTATTATTTATCTATATTTTTTGATTTTTAAATCTAACTCTAAAAACAATAAATAAAAAAGATGATATATGCTGATTGGTTTTTATTTTCAAAAACAAATATAAATGTAACAATAAAGAAGTATATAATCTCTACTACTGCTCTGTTCATGGTTTTGGTAGTTTGAATTGTTTTTATATTTTAAGAACCTCATATTGTAATATTTTATGTAATACTTTATGTGGATGAGGTATGCAGTGATTGTAATATTCTAAAATTTCAAATTTTCTTTATTTGGATGATGCATGCAGTGATTGTAATATTTTTTTAAGTCATCAACTGTAATATTTTCTTTTTTGAGAAAGTGCATAAGTTGAATTATGTTGAAAATTTATAAAATTTTAAACCGCCAAACTGATTTGCATCCATCCGCCCAATCCGCATCATCTGGATTGGCGGACAGATGCAGATTGATTTTCTCCAATTCGCCAATCTAACAAATGGATGACGGATTAAAAATTCTGTGACCATAATCGACCCACGTCCACCCCTACTAGCCAATATGGATGTGAATCACCAAGAGGCTTTGGTAACTTTTGAAGACCCCTAGTTATGGAGGGCTGTTTAGAGATAAAGTGGGAACGTGGCTATGGGGGTACTTTAGCTGCTTAGACAACTGTACAAGTCTGGAAGCTACACTTTGGAGAATATATCGAGGCCTAACCATTATCATGCAAAAAGGGATGACCAACATTGAAATAGAAACAGACTCCCAGACAACTATGGAACTTATTCGTGATGGAGATGAAGCGAACTCACCCTATAGAGCTTTCATTGAAGATGCAAACTTCCTCTTAAGGAGATGCCAATACTCAATCAAAGCCATACCCAGGGAAGCCAACTAGAGTGTTGATGCTCTGACAAACATTGGAGTCAACCAACAAGAATTTACCATCTTTCTAGATGATCCACCAAGCTCCATACTTTCTTTGTTAATCACTGATATGAGAAGTGCTAGTTCTAATAGGACTTAAACTTTCTCTGGAATGCTTTTGTTTTCCTCGTCTTTACTCTTTCAAATGAATCAAAAAAAAAAAGGGTGATGCACCAGTAAATCCCAAATCCCAATCTTTTAACCCATTTGGTCCTACCTTTTTTCTTATAATCCAAATAGTCCCAATGTGGTGTTAATGACAACATTACCCATTTGTTTGACTCTGTTTACGAACGTGTATTAAGGGTAATTAAGGAATGGTCCAATGTGGATTTTACTGAAATGCCCAAGCGTCCTAGTTTCTTGATGTTTGTTATGTCTCCAAGCATATCGAAAACGAAGAGACGTGGATGGAAGATTGCACACTGTCCTGATGATAATGGCGTAATGTTAGGCCTTGCAGTTGAAGCTTCGCAATTGGCAATGTTAATTCCTTGTGGATTGGGATAATAGAATAGGAAATTGAATTTTACTGGAAACCCTCAAATACGAAACCATCCCTCTCCCCTTTTGTTGATACGTCGCTACCAGCGAAGTGGGTGGCTGTGAAAGTGTTCTGCTTTGTAGCGTCGTTTGATAAACCATTCCGTAAAGCGATAGAACTGACTGTGGTTGGCGATAATGTCTCCAGGTATGTTGATCGTAGCTTTCGGTAGTGTTGGTGAGGTTGGGTATTGCCGAAAACGTGATGTGTGTATTATCTGGGCGCATGTTTGATTAAGTTTTAATGTTTCTTTGTTCAATGTAAAAAATAATGTCAATGTGATTTTATGGTTGTTCTTGTGATGTAGTTTTTCTATTTTGTTGTTGGTGTATATGTCCCTGCATTCGTAGGGTTATTTTGTATGGAATTGTGGGTTTTTTACGTTGATCAAAGTAGGCCTATGTTTCACTATGTGGTAGTGTATATTGGTTCGAAGTGAAATTGATGTTAATGTAATGTTAGTAATTGGGTTTGGTGATGCGTATGGCCCTGAATATGTGGGGCTATTTGTATGGATTTGTATGTAATGTGTTTGAATTTGTGGGGTTTTTACATTGATCAACATAGTCCATGTTTCGGATGGGGGGTAATTTTCTTGTGGGGGTTTTTGATTGCTGTGTGATTAGTTGTGACAGATTGATGGAATGTGTTACACAACATCCAATTGGAAGTGCAAAAATCACGCATGTGTAAGCGTGTTTTTAATGAAGTAACATCATATGGTTAACGTTGAAGCCATTGTGCGCTGCAGTTGTGGTTGGTTTTTGCATCAGTTTGTGAGTTACGGTGTGATGTTTTTAATGTAATGTAATGGAAAATAGTGATTTTTTTTTTTTTTTTGGCCATGATTATACATTTGTTTTTGTGGTGTTACATGTAACACGTATAAAAATTGTGTAATCCAGTGGGATGTTCAAACAAACACTGCTTCGCCATGTTAATAACAGATACTAGTTCAGCTGCCTGATGTTACATGGTGCTTGAATGGATGACTTAATTTAATGTTCAGCATCATGGTAGTGTTTGCTGGTGGTGTTTAAATTGGTGGGGCATGCTTGACTATTGTTCAACTACTGATGTAGTAATTGTTTTCTTGATTTGCTTTGCTGTGCTAATATACATGTCAACTATGTTGCAGGTAACAGCAAAAATAGGAACAGTAAGCGGAACACTGAGACAAAGTCACCGCAAACATCGACACGTCTGGCACCCAAAAAACAATCAAGGCTGTCATTCAAAAAGCAAAAAGGGCCCGTTGACAATGTTCGGAAAGCTAATGTGGAACCGTCGAAGTTAATGTACCACTGACATGTAGCAGACATCAACCACAAACACAGGGGGGGTGCAAAAATAAACTAAAGATACACACAAATGTTTGGAAAATGTGACCCACATCAGTGTAAAACACAGCGTGGTCACCATTTCCTGCCTCCATAAAATAGTGAAAACCAATGTCAAGGAATATTTTTAAAAATATCAATAATAAATGATGGAAAGTGATGTTATAACTAAGAAGACAATGTTAATCAATTTAAAAACAGTAGGTAAAATGGCCATCAACAAACATGTTACCCATCGCTTTCGGACAAATTAAGAATGGTGAAAATCAATTTTAATAACAGAGGATTCCGCACTCATAGATCACAGACAATGTTAATAACACAGCGTTTTCACCAATTCCTGCCTCGAAAATCAATTTTGAAAAACAATGTGAAAACAATGCTGAAAATGGTAATCAATAATTAATGATGCAAAACAATGTTAATGAGTAACAAAACAATGTTAATCTGTAAAAAAGAGGAGAAAAAAATGGCCACCTATTAACATGGTATACATTGTTTTCAGAACATAATCAGAAAAGGTGAAAAAATTGTGAATAACAGACAAATCGGCCCTTATAGATCAGAGCAACGGAAGAGGGGAACCCAATCCACAACAGTGTGAACACAGCAATCCACACAGACAATGTTAATAACACAGCGTTTTCACCAATTCCTGACTCGAAGAGCAATTCTGAAAAACAATGTTGAAAACAATGCTGAAAATGGTAATCAATAATGAATGATGCAAAACAATGTTAATGAGTAAGAATCCAATGTTAATCAGTAAAAAAAAAAGAAAAAAAATGGCCACCTATTAACATGGTATACATTGTGTTTAGAACATAATCAGAAACGGTGAAGAAATTGTGAATAACAGATAAATCGGCACTGATAGATCAGAGCAACGGAAGAGGGGAGCCCAAAAAAAAAAAAAAAAACCCTCTCGTTCTGAATAACTTACCCACAGCAGTGTGAACAAATATTGTATACACTGTTTCCGGACAAATTAGAAAAATGGTGAAAACCAGTGTCAAATAACTAAAAACTCCCCATAAACCATTACCATCATCTACCCCAATACAAAACATAAACAAATGTTTAAAGGGAGAAACATAAAGACGGTGCTGCTGGTGAAAATAGGACTCACCAACTCAGTTGAATGTTAAAAGAAGGAAAACGATGGTACTCAATCCCCCAAAAAAAATAATGTTAAATGGCAGATGAATGTTGAAAGAAACAGTCATGGAAAGGGTATAAAAGTCAAATCAAATAGAATGAAATCACATCCCCATAAATCTGCCAATATAATAGGACTAAATGGTGCATGAGAATATTTGTAGGACTAAATGGTTTAACATTCTACCACATAGGATTTACTGGTAATTTTTCCAAAAAAAAAAGACTCCCTAGTCAAATTGTAAGTCTGCTTGTTACGAACATGGTGAACATTTCTTGTGAAAGGCATTCTCACCTACTCTTTGTTATTTTTTTTCGTCATAATAATAATAAAAAATTACAATAAATTCTATCAAAATTTTGATTTGCATAACAATTATATTATTTTTTATTAATAATTCGTTAGTCATATGATTGAAAAAATATTATACTAAAATATATATTTATTTCAACGTTTATTCATCATTGATATTAATTTTGATCGTTTTAATCATACTAAAAAGAAAGTTAGTATAATTACGTAAAAAATATAAAGCTAACAGTATTTTCCCCCAACTTCAAGAAATGTGAGTTTAATTTACCCATATTTATGTCTTGTTTGTTGTAAGAAAAATTTGTATTATTTATTAATTTATATAATATTTACTCCTTTGAAAATGATCACAGCTGTTAATTCATGTGATAGTCATCATTATAAATTTATGTAAAAATTTTGAGATATAATTTAACAATTATAAATGTTTTAAAATAAAAAGACAATAAAATTTTATCTTTTTGGAGGGTAAAAATATATTTTTTTAAAATTTAAAAATATATTTTTGATGTTTGTTTTTGTCAATTAGTTTCTATTTTTTCAAACAAATTTCAGAAAAACTAAACCAAACATGGCCTTTCTTATAACCATGTTCAGAAATAACCCATTGGGATAAATAATACCAATCAGGATCAAATAGGGAAAAAGACAAAGAATTATGCTAATGTACAAGTGATTACAGACTGATCTGCTAAAAATTATCATTCCCCCCAACACACACACACACACACACACACACACACACACACACACAAAAACTTGGAGTCATTCATAGTTGAATAAACTAAATAATCAACAAGTACTTAACAAGACTTAATAAATAAATAAAAAATACTAACGGCTAAATGAATAAATAGAAAAATGTTGTTGTATGCTGTTACTAGAAATTGATTGCAAAACAAAGAGGAAATCGTATTTTACATGCAATCTTCATCTGTGCAAGTATTTTTCTTCCACCCCCCTCGATTGTTAACTGAACTCACAACAATAAAAAAAAACATGGGCTCTACTTAAAACAGCAACATCCTCAATATTCACAACCCAATCTTCCTATATGCTTCGCTTTCTGTCCCCATATCAAAGTCGAGAGTCAGAAATACAATGGGAACTTCGTTAGGAGTCCAACAATCAAGATTTGAGAGAGGCCGTGCAAGATATGTAAATTCTTTGCAGACAATTATGATTACAACTTACAAGTAGGATCAACCAAATGAAAGGCATCCGCAATAATTTGCTGGCATTGTGGATAAACCTCAAAATGCTTCTGCAGCACAAAATTAGAGTGGTAATCAAAGATCACAGAATGACTACCAAAAAATAACCTAAAAACAAAATTTTGAAAAAGAGAAAAAGGAAAGAGAAAACAAAGTTGAAATCATAATGCGGTCACAAAAATCTATTCATTCTCCAGTTGTTCTGAAGGAAGAAGGTCGAGAGACAATTATTGTTGATAAAGAATAAAAGTGAAACATTAACCAACAGTTGGTATCATTTGAAGTTGTCAAAATAGTCCAGAGATAATTATGTTGATAAAGAATAAAAGTGAAACATTAACCAACAGTTGGTATCATTTGAAGTTGTCATAATATCCATCACATACTAATATACTATCATACTGAATCTCTTTAATATTTAATGGGTACTTTGTGAACAGACTTTAGAGCCAGCTTCACTTGCTTCATTTTAACTATTATCAGATAAAACATGCAATCTGCCACCTCATGGAGTACCTGCAGACTATTTTAATTTCTAAAGTTGGAAGGCTTTTGACTTGAGTTTATCCAATATCTTTTCAGGATATTCATATTTGCCAGCTGAGCTCACCCTCTCTTCCTCTACTTCCCCCTCAAAAATCTGGCCTTTATTTTCTTTTTTGGAAGTCATTATTTCCCCATACTGACAGCACCACTTGTTCGAAGGTAGAACTACTTTCATTCAATTATTCATCTGCTCGTCATTTCTTGAGATCAGTAATCGTGTATTTAGTTAATTTCAGTTAAAAGCAAGATCTGTTGTGACCACAAACATGTTGGAATGATGAAATTTGATTCCACAATCAACGTGTCTGGCAATCTCTCTCCCATGTTTGAAAACATAAATGACGGTTCCAGATCTAGCATTCCACTGTAAAAATCTTTTTATTTGATAGGCCTCCACTATGAGCATCTCATTTATTATGCTAAAGCAAACACCAAGATTTTGTTAGTTATTTAATCTAATGCACGTGTCACAAACTCCTCAGATTCCGTACCACACCAAATTCATGTTTAGTTTCATATAAAAAAAGACATATACACTATTAAAGAGCACATTAGAGGGCAGCATTCAGGGATAAAAAGCTTCCAAGAATTTACTCACATATTTCAAGTTGGTAGTGAAGCCATCCGAATTTGGTCTTCAAATATCCCATTCGATAGATCTGAGTTCTGCAAAGAATCCTTGCTAACACGTTCCAAAGAAGTTGCTTCATAAATCCCTACAAGATTCATTCAAATTTACCAATAAGCCAACTTAACCAAAAAAAAAATCTATAGTTGCACCTGCAGAATCTTACATTCACCAATGACAGATTAAAGCATTCATATACCAATATTACAGACCCAAAGAAAAACATTTGTGAAGAGCAAATCGGAAGCATATCAATCTTAAACTGCAGACATTAAAAGAATCTTGATCTGATATGTTTCAAAGATTTACGAGTGAAAGCTTGAAGAAATTGCCTGCTGGAAAAAGGATTGTTGCTGCAGTAAATTCATGTCATCATTTTTGTCGAAGCATTTTCCAAATAAATAGTTACATTACTCTACTAGGTTTTTATCCAAGCTCAATAGGTGGGATGCAGCCATGTTCTTGATCTGAATTTACAGTCGCACTCATAGCTAAAGATACTATTTTTGCTTTAAAGCTCAACAAAAGTGGGGTAAGGTTGTCAAACCAAATATAATACTTATACGTCTAGTAGTGGTAGAGATGATGGAAAGCGGGTTGAGTCCGTATGGCCGCAGAGCAACAGCCGCATCCGGATCTGATCTATCTTTATAAGGTTATACATAAATTATAATCCAACATTCAAGTATTTGATATACTTTCACGCCTTTGCATTAGCATATGGTCAACTATTTCTCACAATAAGCAACCATTTCTCAATTCTCATGGGTCCTCTAATTATTCACCTTGCAAGTGCATTTAGTATGTATCACCACCTCCTTGCAATTATAGCCAGAGGGCGGCTGCAAATTTTTTCTGCCAGCTCTGGAAAGCTTAATACTGTAGTCACCAAAATTACGAAGACCATGTTTTTGTACATACCAAAGCCCAAAATTGTGGAGCAGATAAGAAAGCCCAGCAGAGAAAAATCCATTTTGTACACAATCTCCATGACAATGATGCATCCTCCAGCAACCATTAAATGCTTTGGAGAAGAGAAAACCATATGCAGTCTGCAGATACATTAAAACCACAACAATCATTTTATGGGCCCATAATGTTGATTCCATGATGATGATAACTTTTTTTCAATCAAAGCACAATAATTGAAAATAAACCAACCCCCCCCCCCCCCCCCCCCCGCGCGGGGGGGGGGGGGGGAGGAGACAGAGAGAGAGAGAGATTCGCATATTATCTCGACACAGAATGTATAAGAAACAAAACAATGAACACAATAAGCTTGATAAACCTAGTTGACAAAATATCTGAACATATTCAATAAAACTAATGCAAACAAACTAACAGAATATGACCATTTTGAAACAGGGTGCAATCTAAATTAGTATTCTGCACTGATGTAATGAAACTTCTCATGATGCCATCATATAAATGGCTCCATATTACATCACCATGAAGAAGCATGCAAAATATGCTTTTAAATTTGTCATATTTTTATTATTTTGTGGAGAGAATCAGAGCCATTTTAAGAGTTTATTACTCCCTCCATCCCAATTTGTTGGTCCTTTCCATTGTGGGATGTCCCAAAATGTAGTCTGCATACAATATTTTTTACGACTTTCCAAAAATTATACTTTATAAAGAGTCTGAAAGCATTTAAAAGTAGCAATACAGGGATAGTTTTGGAAACTAACACCTCTTTAATTGAATGTAAAATAATTAATCCCTTATCTCAACACAGAATATACAAGAAACAAAACAATGAACACAATAAGCTTGAGAAACCTAGTTGACAACACTTCTGAACATATTCAATAAAGCTAATGTGAACAAACTAACAGAATATGACCATTTTGTAACAGGGAGCAATCTAAATTAGTATTCTGCACTGATGTAATGAAACTTCTCATGATGCCATCATATAAAGGGCTCCATATTACATCACCATGAAGCAAGCATGCAAAATATGTTTTTAAATTTGCAATATTTTCACTTTATTATTTTGTGGAGAGAATCAGAGCCATTGTAAGAGCTTATTACTCCCTCCATCCCAATTTGTTGGTCCTTTCCATTGTGGGATGTCCCAAAATGTAGTCTGCATACAATATTTTTTATGACTTTCCAAAAATTATACTTTATAAAGAGTCTGAAAGCATTTAAAAGTAGCAATACAGGGATAGTTTGGAAACTAACACCTCTTTAATTGAATGTAAAATAATTAAATGCTTGTTCCCTTACGCTGTGTTTGGTTGGAGGATTTAGAAAGGGAAAAAGAAAAGGTAGGCGAAATGAAAATAAAATATACCTACATTTCACGTAGTTTCACACATCTTTTCCCTTTCCATTTCCAAATTCCTCCCTAAACCCCCAACCAAACACAGCATTAAAGTGTTTGGAACTTAAGAGTTGGAATCTGTTTGAATCTTGGATTTGGGAAAGGATTTATGGAGGGAAAAGAAAAGAAACTTAAAGTATGTTAAAAAGAGATTACTACTAATATGATTTAGAGATTGAACACGAATAGTCAGCAGTTAGAATGCATACAACCATTTCATTTAAACAAAAACATATCAGTGAGATCATAATGTGTTTTAGCTACACTTCTCATCTCATCAACTAAACCCAACTGATGGGATATGTTAAAAAGAGATTACTACTAATATGATTTAGAGACTTGAACACGAATGAATAGTTTGCAGTTGGTGCATACAATCATTTCATTTAAACAAAAACATATAAGTGAGATCATAATGTGTTTCAGCTACACTTCTCATCAATTAAACCCAACTGATGGAATTGGAAGTAATTTGGAAATCATAAATTTACAAGCTGCACCTATTTATCATATTTGGATGAGAACATTGACTTCAGCAGAGAAAGATGAAAATTTGTAGTATATCAATGAACTCAAGCAAAAGCTAATTTATGTACATTACACAAAGTAAGAAAAATCTGCTGGAAATTTTGTTCACACACTATGTAAGTCTACAAGGAAAATAAATAATAGATGAAAGGCATATAAGAAATATAAAAAAAAAAAAAAGGATGTAGAGTTGATTTTAGCAGCCAACAAAAGTACAAATTATAAAAATAGAAAGTAAATTTATAGGTTGAAAACCAAGTAGCAAACTGGAATAAGAATAAATTTCTGGCAGATCAACCAGTGTGCTCACAAAATGCCAAAAATATACAAGTGGTATATCCTTTTTTTAAAACAGAATCTTAATATTTTGACACAATGACATCAACCAAAAAAATAGACGGTATGCTGGGTATTAGCTATGTCGTTGGGTGTGATTATGTGGCTATGTCGGATTCATTTAATTCTCACAACCAAGGACACTGGGATATGGATATATTTCATGTTTCTTAACTACTTCTTTCATTTATTTAGAATTAAAGAGCCCTTTTTATACATAGAATGGGAATATTAGGCACAGTTTCACAATAACCTCTACCACCTAAACTTAATTTTTAGGTGCATGTCCAACTAGAAATTTGGCAAGTAAAATCACTGTAAAAATAAAACATCAACACCGAGTAAATCAGCCAAAATAATTAGTGATGTCACCATTGGTTCTATAATTAAATAAACTATACACATCCAAATGAGTGGAACATAATCGAAAGATTGAGATCATTCGACCACGTTGAATAGCTTATGAAGTGAAATGTCAAACATGATAGATATCATGCATTAAAATCTGCATAAGCATGCACAGCCATGCATGTTCCTAGAATCCTAGCCCAAATATCAATTTGAGAACCATTAACCAAACATTAGCAAATCAAGAAGGCTAGAGGAGCATTTAATTAATTAGCTTCAGCATACCTCTCCTCTGCTATACTGTCGACATAGAATATCATGATAATTCCAAAGACTATCGTGCTCAAAAAAGCCCATGCAGAAAATGGCACCTCTATGCTGCTATGAGAAGTTGATCCCTGAAGTGCTCAAAGAGGGGTGGGGGAAGAGAGAGAGAGGGAGAGAGAATTATCAGGATTCCAGTAATTCTAGACAAAGTTAGAAAATGCCAAAAGTAGGAAGTCTTAGAGCTCAACATACTATAATCATGTCCCACATGGCCACAGGAAAGAGAAAACAAGTTGCAGCAGCAATAGTTATGGCATTAAGTCGCCTCTTAAGTTGATTCTGAAATTGAAGAATGCATACAATCAGTTATTGCAATGGACAATAAGTAGCCATCGCCACAAGTACTAGTTGATTAGAATTAGTTAGTTTTTGGGCGTTTGTGGGTTGATTCTTTTTGTATTCTTTGCATCGCCTCGATGCTTCTTCAATAAAGTTTGTTTATTTATCCAAAAAAAAAAAAAAAAAAAAGGTACTAGTTGATTAGAATTTAGGGTTAATTACACTAATAGTCCCTATAGTTTGGGACTTGTGTCACTTTGGTCCCTGACTTTTCAATTGTGACACATTTGACCCTAAATTTTGAATTTTGTTCCAAATGAGGACAATTGAAAATATCATTAGATTTTTTAAGGATAAAATCGTCAATTTGATAAAATATAAACTAATTTGACAAAAATAAATGTCAAAAAAATATTTTTAATTTTTTTAAAATTATTTTTATCCACCAATGATAAAATTATGTAAAATTAATAAAAATTATATGATTAATTTTTTAAAATTAATTTTACATGATCATCATCCAAATACATAATAAAAATTAATTTGGTAAAATAAATAAATAAATGTCTAAAAGATTTATCAATTTTGCATAATTTTATTTTTAGTAAGTAGAAATAATTTTTTAAAATTCAAAAATATTTGTTTGAATTTATTTTTGTCAAATTAGTTTATATTTTATCAAATTGACAATTTTACCCTTGAAAAATCTAATTATATATTCAATTGTCCTTATTTGGAACAAGATTCAAAATTCAGGGTCAAATGTGTCACAATTGAAAAGTCAGGGACCAAAGTGACACAAGTCTCAAACTATAGGGACTATTTGTGTAATTTGCCCTAGAATTTATGCTCACAATACAATGCAGAATTTAATTGTACATAGAATGGATGTCAATACCTTGAGTGAAACACGCCTTGCAATTACCCTTCTTAACGCAGATAAGATTCCAGCAACGATGGGAACCACCATTTCCTTCATGCCCAGAACTTGTTCTGTCTGAACCTCAGTATCAGGATTATCACTAGATGGTATTTTTCTGGTTAAGTTCATCATCAGAAAAGAAATAATATGCTGATCGTTTAGAATAAGAAATAAGGGAAAAGAGAGCAGAAAAAAATAATAACAAATGGAAGTACTGATCCAACATTAGCTAAAAAAGTATAGTTCAATCTACAAGAGGATATAGAACGGGGAATGTGTGGCCATGGCCCACCCTTGAGATAACAAGTACAAAGAGCCTAACATTGCAATGAGTCCACCGACCTAATTAAAGATGAAGAAACACCCAATTGATTAGGAAAAAATACAAAAGACAAAATAAAATAAAATAAAATAAAAACATTTCAATTCAAATATCTCCACCAACACCAAGGAGCCAATGTATTAGATCTCATTCTGTCAATTCCCACATAAATATCGTTAAAGTTAGAGGTTGACCACTCATTTTCAGCTCCACCAATTACATATGTGAGGGGCAAGGGGGGTTCAAGAAAATAATACACTTGCATCTTTGTTAAGCAGTGAACGGAAATAAATAAATAAAATGAAGCACATAGAATGACTACTTCTGAAGGGGCATCACCATGCTAACGATGAGAAAACATGTAATAAGTGTACCTTTTTCCAGACACGGCCCCTTCTTCCATACAATACTGCAGATAATACTCCAAGGACGGCACCGGAATATTCTGCCATTATAGCCCTGAAATTTTTAATAAGAAATTGAAATCAACACAGCTAAGTAGAAAGAAAACACATTGTATCCAAAGTAAATAAAAAAGGGCACTATGGCAATAGCCTCCATTGTAACAGACATGAAGAAGGTGAATGACCAAACACCATGTCCATGATGAGAGATGCTGTAAAGGGAATCTATGAGAACAAGGCATATATCATAACCACTGTAACCCTAGAATTCAATATATATAGCAATGCTATGCTTACTCTTTGGTTTGACCATTTACATTTACCATTTGATGTGGCATACTTCATCATTGATACAATAGGTAACCACATGCCTAACACTAATATTTAAGGGTTATGGAATGTGCCACATCAAATGATAAAAGCATTTGGTCAACATAGCATTTTTATTGGAAAAATGTTCTGAGAGGCCAGTGCCCATGTGCAAAAGGAAAGAAGAGACAACAGAATACTACACCACCACAACACTCAAAACCCAAAATCATGTAACATTATTTAGATGAATCATCTGACGGAGGAGACTAATTCGTTCTGCGCCCCCCACTTGCACCACCTCAAGCACAAAGGTGTGGCCTCCCATACCTTTCTCATCTTCTCCAAATGGCAGCCTCCTACCCAAGTCTCGTATAATTGAAGATTGATGTTGCCATTACCCAATGAACACCAAAAATGGAGAAGAATAGATTCTAAAACTCCCTTGCAACCCACCATCTCTTCTGCCTTGGAACACCAATTCAAAGCATCTTACCCTTTTTTCCTAAATTATCAATAGTGAGAATGGAGTCCACAAAGAAAGCCACCTTGGTTGCAACCCCAACCTTCCAAATGTTTTTCAAGAAAAAGACCTAGCTGCTGCTCCTTTGCTAATAGAGTGAAAAGATTTAAACGAGAATCTTCCACCATTAGCTTTCCACAACCTATATCTCTACCCTACAAAGAACACAAAAATGCATCCACAGCATCTAGCTCCCAATCCTGCACAACATGAATGAAAAACGAAAAACGGCTCCATGCTATCCTCGATTCCATGATCTTGACATAGATAACATACATTTGTATAAGATATATATTAATATCCTTTCATCCTTTTCTAAAACAAGATCCTCATTTTATCATTATTCCATTCCATGTAAATGACCAAGTACGTTATAATCTTAATGTTCAAGCAATGCATAAAACATGTCTGGACGTGTCAAAGGAATGTCATGTCTATATTGTTTTCTAAATGAAAAAAGCTCCCTTCTAGAAGTGATTGTGCTGCTTCGTTTTTAGCCATTTCATTCTCCTATAGTCCTATCATTTATTTTCCATCATTTTTGTAGATTTTCAAGATTTTACTGACATTGTGCCATATTCATAAACTAGAATTGCCAGGTTTCACCAAAGCAAGTTTCAAATCAGTTCTCAAATATCTGAAATATATCAATCCCATGCGTTACTTGCACTTGGTAACATGAAAAAGAAAAGAGAGAAACAGTATTGAGCACTTAATACATCCAGAGTCCTAGTTGTAATCTTTCTTGTAAGCATAAGAAAGTACCTGACAGGGCCACATGATTTGACACCCTTTCCCCACAAAATGAAGTATAAAGCTGTTATTCCACCATTTATTATAGAAGGTACTACCTGAAAAGCAAATAGAGTAACAAAAGAAATATGTGATCACGTCAAGTAGTGAATTTCATTTTGCAATATATCATTAATTCATCATATAAAAGTATATTTTCATTATACCTGTGTATTAGAAAGCGGTCTGCCCTTCCACGGCTTTTGCAAAACTAAAAATATGATGGATGATGGAATGAGACAACTGAAGATAAAAAGTACAACTGAAGCTCCTGTCTGAGACAAGTAGTGGTACATGGAGTAAACCGACCATATTCTCATAAAGTTGCCAATAATGTGGATTATCTGCAATGGAGTGTGCCTACAAGGAAACAAGGCTTTCACTGAAAACAACTGAGGCTACCAAGAAAACCCTGGTATAAAATATGTGAAAAGGGATGCAAGGGAAAAAAAAATTTATGATTTAGCATATTTGACAAATCTCGATGGTCTTGTGACAGGTCATTCCAACAATGTTTTCCAATAGACTAATTATCAGCAAAGGGAGGTAAGATTTCTATACGGATAGGACGTTTTGCATATTTAAAATGGAAAAAAGGCAAGAATAAAAGCCTAAATGTACTAGGGGTTGATCATCAAAGCAAAAGCAATAAGGATGAAGGAATTTGAGTGCTGATGTAGCTAATAACCACTTTTGTAGTAGATTCATTAGGATTGTCACCTTTCTAATAACCACATATATAATATGAGTGTATAATCTAATTGGTCATAATGATAAGATAATCAACTGAAAACCAAACATCTAAAGGCAGCAGTTGATTTGCCCACTAATCAACTTCAAGGCTTTTGTTGTTAGGGATATAAAGTATTCATACAAGAGGATCAAGATTTATATTGAGTTTCAAAATCCCATGAAACAACATAATACCACACATTTCTCTTATTTGCCCAGACTCTTGACACGGTCTGTCCTTTTATTTCTCTTGAACCAAAACCACAATGCACCATTAGAATACATACAATACATAACTTTGTATATCTCCTTACTATACAAAACCCTAATAAAATAATTAAGAACACGGAATTTCTAAAAACTCAAGATATCTCACATTCAGGTAGCTAACAACAAACTATTGCCAATTTGATAAATGCCCGGGATGGAAGGCAACAAACTGTTGAAATTTATCTCTGCCAATTTGATAATTTAACTTAGCAATGTACTTACAAATTCAATCAGAGTTCAAATCACTTTATCAACTCCCTATACAGCTTAGTACGAATCAATAAAACAACAATACGTTAATCACTGCATGGAAGAAAACAAGGAGTCCTTCCTTCCCAAACTGAATCTTGAAAATCTCATTGGTCAACTCCAGATAAAACACAAACCCTTACTTTAACTGAATCTGCTTCAATTAATTGGATTTTTTTTGTTTTCTTGGTAAACAAACAAGGGTTTAGGCTTAACTATTGCCTTGTGGTAACACCAAACAACATTTTCCTCAATTTGGAATCTGATAAACTGTTGAAATTTGTGATAATTGAACTTAGCAAGGTATCTCAAAAAGTCAATAAGAATTCGCATCACTTTGTCAACTCCCTATACAGCTTAGTACGAATCAATAAAACAACAATGCACTCTAATACCGTAATTATTACCAAATTAATCGCCACATGAAAGAAAACAATAAGTCCTTCCTTCCTTCACAAATTGAACCTCGATTTTTCATCAGAGAAATCACAAACCCTTACTTAACAAAATCTGCTACAATTAATTGGCTTTTTTTTCTTCTCGTGTGTGTGTGTGTGTGTGTGTTTTCCCGGGAAACAAACAGAACGTAAAAGGATATTGGTAAATATACCTGAACGTAGCGGGATTGGAAGAGGCTCGGTCTTCTGAAATCTGCTTTGGGGACATCATCGTTATCGATCTATACAGCTTAGTACGAAGAAATGCAACTTCAAGAAGAAGCTATTTTACATGGTGTTTGTATATTTATATGTATATATGATCAGCAAAGTCATACAGAGAAATTCATTGCTTCCCCTGCTTCTGGAATTCACAAGCGATGTTGTCGAATCTCGCAACTCGCAAGCAAAACAAAGAGGAACTCGTTTTTCGTTTGCGTGAGTGACGTTTGTTTTGTTGAGGTCTTTTGACTGATGGGCTTGTATGGGCCGGACTTTGAGCTCAGTCCATTAACTAAATAAACGCACTCCACCTATCTTATTATATAAAGAAGTGTAAACTACGCTCACACCTCTTGGGATTTAAATTTATTATAGTTTCCTCCTCATCTTTTTAAAATTACATCTCTTTTTTGAGGTTTAAAGTTTCATTACAAATTTTTTCTAACAATTTAATTTTTATAAATATCAATTTTGCCCTCATTGGATAAATTACATTAACACCCCTCACATTTTAGAAATTACAATCCCCTCCCTAAAGTTTAAAGTAGCATTACCAATTTCCCCCCTCGATTAGTATTAGTTGGAAAAAAAAATTCATTAAAAAACAAAAATTAATTGGAAAAAAAATTATTTGAAAAAAAAATTATTTAATTATTTAATTATTGAAAAAAAATTAATTATGGAATTATGGCTATTTCAATTTAATTTGTAAAATTATTTCTAACCACTCGAAAGATAAAACTTATATAAAAATGATAATTATTTTTTATTTTTTATTTCTTAACCAGATTAATTTTTAATTTTTTTAGAAAAAAATCTAAAAATTAAACCATACATAGCCTAAGAATCTTTTGATAAGTCATTTCTTACGTTGGTAACTTATTTAATTATTTGTTAATTTTACGACATTTTTACCATCTGAAGCCTGTTTGGTAACCATTTAGTTTTCAGTTTTCAATTTATATTTACAAAAAATTTAAAAATTGTCATAAAAAACTTGTTTGATAATTTTTTTGGTTTATAAATGGTTGTCTCATTTTGTAAATTTGAGAAAAAAACATAAATTCAAAAAATGATATTATGTTGGTTTTTAAACAGAAATTTAAAAATTTTGCAAACAACAAAATTTTTCATTTTTTTTTTTTCAAATAATTTTTTTCCCAATTGATTTTTATTTTCAATGAATTTTTTTTTTCCCCAACTAATACTAACCGATGAGACAATTGGTAATGCAACTTTAAACCTTAGGGAGGGGATTGTAATTTCTAAAATGAGAGGGGTGTCAATGTAATTTACTCAATGAGAGCAAAATTGGTATTTAAAAAAATTAAATTGCTAAGGGGAATCTATAATGAAACTTTAAACCTCATGGTGGGGAGATGTAATTTTTAAAAGGTGAGGGGGAGAACTGTAATAAATATAAACCTTAGGGGGTGTCAGTGTAATTTACCCTATGAAGAAATGAAAGTTCTAAATTCTCATAACAATTTTTAAAATTTTAAATAATTAAAAAAATCTCTATTGGTCAGCTTTTAATTAAAACTTTAATTAGTTTATGATTTATTTGATAATCCCATATTGTCAAAAGAATGAAAAAGTGAGTTATTTCATTTATATAAAGTAAATCTTATACTTGTAGTATTGCGTATTGTTCAATTTAACACAGTTTAAATTTTAAAATAAAAACTCTAATTAGTTTATGATATGATTTATTTTAAAATCTCACACCAAGAGAATAAGGGAAAAGTTAGTTGTTTCACTTATATAAAGTGAATATTATACTCCTATATCTATCTATTTATATATTATATAAGTAAAGGAGGATTTTAACCACATGATTGTATGAGCTCCAAATTCTCAACGTTAATTTTTAGAATTTTTATATTTTTAAATAATTAAAAAACTTTCTATTGGTTAACCCAACTAAGGAAAAAAAATCTAATTAATATAGAAAATCATGTCAATTAAAAACATAAAAAAATAAAATGATATATGCTTAAAAAAATATCTATTAGTCAGTTCATTTATTAAAATAAAAATAAAAATAAAAACTTTAATTATCTATACATTTGAATTTCCAAATTCAAAAACATATATCTCGCTTAATATGAGAAGTATTGATTTCTTCAAATATTTCCTTCCTAAAAATTATAAAGGACATAAATCTTTAGAAACCCTAAACAACTTTAAAATCTAATGTAAGCAAACTCCATATTCAATCTCTTTCCCCGAGGCCAACCAACTCTCTACAAATCTATGTGTAAAAAATGTTGTCTCTTTCTTAATGCTAATAGTCTAATTTTGAAGTAATTGAAAATTGAGAAGTAACATTGAGTTATGAATATGTAATTGTTTTTATCTATCTATCTATCTATTTCTATCTATATCTATATCTATATACAAATATAGTGTAGTTTCTAAAGCTTCCAAACTCTGGCCTCTCATTTAAAGTTTAGACTATCTCTCCTATTTGGCAATCTTAGAAATTTTCTTTTTCATTTTTTCTAATTTCTAATAAAAAGCCATTTTTTATATGTTTAAAAAGTAAAATCTAAAATAAAAAAGATATGGATATGCATATAGAACTCAAAATATGATCAACTCTAATTTAAGATATTTCAAATCTAAATTAAAAAATAAATGACATATTTCACTCTCAATTCTTCGAAAATATGATCAAATCTAATTATTAAAAAATAAACGGAATATTTTACTATAAATTATTCTATTATTAGAGTTTTATTTGATTTGCTCCCCCCCCCCCAATTTATCTTATTTTTATATATCTTTAAATTTGAAATTGAATTATTTTCTTCTTCCAAATCTAATTATTAAAAAATAAATAAAATATTTTACTCTCAATTCTTCTATTATCAGAATTTTATGTGTTTGGTTTGAGTTTTTTAGATTAAATTTTTTGAAAACTGAGTTTTTTTATTTTCGTATTTTTTTGTTTTTAGTGAATATTTTTAAAATTTTAAATATTTTTTTTACTTTTTTAGATGCACCTTACTTAGATATATCTAAAAAGTAAAAAAATTGTGAAAAAATACTTTAAAAAAATAATAAATACATAAAAATATAAAAAAAATATATTGATTTCTCGTATTTTTTTGTATTTAGTGAATTTATAAAAGGTTTTTTTCACAAATTTTTTACCTTTTAGATATATTTATGTTAGGTATGTCTAAAAATTTTAAAAATTGCTTAAAATATTAAAAAAATTCAGTAAAAACAAAAAAATACGGAAACCAATAAAGTAGAATTTTCTGAAAAGTGTTTTTGGAAAACTCTAACCAAGCAAAGTGAATCTGCTTTCTCCCCCCACCCCCCCCCCCCCAAATTTATCTTATTTTTTTAAAAGCTCCTCCCTCCGTTTTCCTTTCTTAGAAGACTTTATTTGATTTTCTCTTTCCATAATTCGTAGAGTTTATCTTCAAATTTAAACTATTGACTCCATTCGATTGAAAGTTATATATTATCTTTTTGCGATCATGTTGATCAAGTATTGCTACTTTTTTATCGTGATTTTTGGATTTTTAATATTGTTATGTTTTCGATGTGTGCTATAAATATATCATTTCTCGTTCAATTGATTTGCATGCGTGTTTGTTTGTATTATGTGTATATATGTTGTACTAAAGAAATGTTTTTTTTTTCCCTCCTGGATTGGACATAAAGGAAAAGGGTACAGCAAATTAGAGACAAGAAACATGAGAAACTTATTTAGAATCGTAGTAGAAGAAGTATCCCTCAATAGTGTTGGAAAAAATGATTTTTGGGGACTTTAATTTATTATTAAAGTGTGGTGACTTTAATTAAATATTAAAGTGGGTCCTAACCACTTTTTGTGTTAGGTCCAAGTGAGCCAAAAACCATTGGGTTTTGAATAAGAAATTGCCAAGAAATTGCTTCATGATGTTAGATTCATGAATAGGATTTTAAAGAGTATTTAAATCTTTTTTCTTGGCTAAAGGGCGTGAATCCTTTGGGCATCCATACTTTTCATTTTGTGGAAAGGGGCTATGGATGCTTGGTGTTTTAATGACTAGCCTTAAAGGCTGGAGGCTCTTCCTCTCTCCCCTATACATGTATAAATTGAGACCCTCCTGTCAAGTTTCTATATAGAAATTTTTGCTTCCATTTTACAAGTCAGTTTGCCAGAAAGTTCCTATTGTGAGAGAGTGCTGCCATTGTTTTGTTCGCTAAGCTAGACAGATAGTGCTTCTGCCGTAGCTGGTTTTGACCGTCGTATCCTGGGAGACAGACGCCGGGTTTCCTCAAGTACTCGACCCGTGAGGCGGCGAAATCTGTTTTAAGGAAACTGCTTCGGTTTCGTCTCTTTACCCTTTTATTGTTTTGTGTATTTATGTTGAAATTTAGTTGTAATTATCATCATATGTTCTTGGTATATAATTTGTTTTCTTCATAAATCTATTTATTTAATTTCACAATTTAAACAACAAGCTTAAAACAGATTTTATGTATATTTTCTATGAAATTGATCGAATAGATTTATATAGTCTATTAGGTAAGCTTTGTATAATGTTACTAGGAATTATTGCAGAATTACTCACTATTTCAATGATTGTAAATCATGCAATGTTATTTTCTAATTGCTTAGTTTAATAAGAATGCTCTATTATAATTTGCATACTTAATTGTATTAGTATGATCTTGTTTTATGCGTATGGTTCATCATTTCCCTACCATGATTTGCATGAATTTTAAGGTTATAAATTATAATTTATGGATGTTGCAATTTTGACATACTAATTCTATTCTAGTCTCAATTTGTTACATGCTTATTATTTTCTAGGCTAGATTACATAATTTAATGTATTTGGAGTTATAGAGTTTTTATGAATTGTGTACATGATTAATTTGAATTTAATTGGGTGCATTAATGTGAATTATTTAATTAGGTGCATTAATCTAAGTTATCTAATTGGGTGCATTAATGTGAATTATTTAATTAGGTGCATTAATCTAAATTATTTAATTAGGTATTATTTAATTGGATGCATTAACTTTGAATTTGACTTATCTATTTGGAGTTATTAGTTTAAATGTTTATTATGAATTAATTTCATTCATGACTCATGAGTATTGAACTTGTAATTTAATTTTGAAGTTACAAATTGTATTTTGTTTTGGTACCTTATATTAGTTGGTTACTTATATAATTAATAGTTGGCTAGATGGTTTCAATTATTTATTATAATTTAATTTTTAGATTATTTGTTTGTATTTTGTTGTGGTTTGCTACTAACTTTCTTTGTAGGGATACCAATGCGAAAAACAAATATAAAACCAAATGAATAGTATTTGGGATGTAAAAACAAAAATGTTTGGACTACTAACATTTGTGTTGAATAGGAATACCTAAGCGTGGAAAAGCTTTTGGACTAAATAGAATCCTTATGGATTGGTTATTTTATCAAAATGTGTGAAGCATGTTTGCTTGAGATGTAGTTGGTTTGTTTACCAATTTATAGTAGCAAGTTTTATTTGCTTATATTGTTGTAGCAATTGTTTTACATTGCCTGTAAAAGTTTTAGACCTTTTAACCTAGTTCATCCCTAAGAAAATTTAATTCTTAATATTGTTTATCACGGACTAGGAGTCAACATGCTCTTAAAAGTTTTGTCAAAAGGTTAACTGGGTTTTAAGTGGGACCGATGTGACCCCTCCAGTCTTCCTGGGAACTTTCTTGACCATGTTCGATTCTAGATTTTGTGGTGAGACTAATTTTTGAATTAATTTTTCTTCTAAGGGATTTTCTAAGGGTTAAGTTTAATTTCTGGAAACACAGAAGTGATATTCTGGTGTAATTTTCAGAAATGGAAACTATCACTGATGCTGCTGCTGCTGGTAATGTTGGGGATTTGAACCCCGGGGCAACTAGATTGCCAACCCCTACTGCTGTGACCTCTGTGGTCAACCCTGGTGTTACTCCGGCTGTTGTAGGAGGACCGCTTAGTCACCATGAGCGTCCAGAAAAAATTTGCTGGGGAAAACTTTAAGAGATGGCAGCAAAAGATGCTGTTTTACTTGACCACGCTAAACCTTGCCAAGGTTCTGAGTGAGGATCCTCCAGCCGTGGCAGAGAATGAGCCTGACAGGCAGAAAGTCATGGCGCTTGACACATGGAAGCAGACAGACTATCTTTGCCGGAACTATGTGTTCAACAGCTTGGCAGACTCACTCTATAGTGTGTTTTGTTCCAAAAGCTCAGCAAAAGAATTATGGGAATCTCTGGACAAAAAGTACAGGACTGAGGATGCCGGGGCAAAGAAATTTGTGGTTGGCCGTTTCCTTGATTTTAAAATGGTAGATTCTAAAACTGTGATAAGCCAAGTCCAGGAGTTCCAAGTGATCTTGCATGATATTCATGCTGAGGGGATGCCTTTGAACGAGTCATTCCAAGTTGCTGTGATCATTGAGAAACTTCCCAATGGTTGGAAGAATTTCAAGAATTACTTGAAGCACAAGCGCAAGGAAATGTCTGTTGAAGAGCTGGTTGTCCGACTCCGGATTGAAGAGGATAATAGAAAAAAAGGAGGGAGTACCTCCTCAGTAAAGGCCAATGTCGTTGAGCATGGCAAATCTTCTGGGATAAGGAAGAAGCCCCCTGTGAACAAGAGCTCTAAGCTGGGGCCAAGGGGTGGTGTTGCAAAGAAGTCGGCTTACAAGCCGCAGGAACCTAGTTATCGGTTCTTTGGGAAGTGTTATAACTGTGGTAACGAGGGGCATCGGGCTAGTGACTGCCGCAAGCAGAAGAAGCCATACAAGACCAAACCTCGTGCTCATATGGCAGACTTACAAGAGCACTCCCATGAGGAGGATGATATGCACTTGTCTGCCGTTGTCTCTGAGGTGAATCTGGTGGGTTCAAACCCAAGAGAATGGTGGATTGATACTAGGGCTACACGCCACATCTGCTCCGAGCAGAAGCTGTTTACAACTTTCGAACCAGTTACAACCGGTGAGAAGTTGTTTATGGGAAACTCTGCTACCTCGATTGTTGAGGGGAAAGGAAAGGTGGTCCTGAAGTTGACGTCAGGAAAGGAGCTGACCTTGAACGAAGTCTTGTATGTTCCGGACATTCGTAAAAATCTTGTCTCAGAGTCTCTTCTTAGTAAACATGGTTTTCGCATGGTTTTTGAGTCCGACAAGGTCGTTCTTACCAAAAGCGGAATGTATGTGGGTAAGGGTTATATGTTGGGGGGTATGTTTAAACTCAATGTTATGACTGTTATCCCAAAGATGAATAAAGGTGCATCTTCTTCTGTTTACATGCTTGAGTCTTCCAATTTGTGGCATGGTAGACTAGGACATGTGAACTTTGTATCTTTACGTAGATTAATCAAGTTAGATCACATACCATCTTTTAAGATTAATCCGAAACACAAGTGTGAAACTTGTGTTGAAGCGAAGTTGACAAGATCTTCATTTCATTCTATTAAAAGAAGTTCAGAACCGTTGGATTTAGTGCATAGTGATGTGTGTGACTTAAAATTTATACAATCACGTGATGGCAATAAGTACTTTATCACTTTTGTTGATGATTGCACTAAGTATTGTTATGTCTATTTGCTCAAAAGCAAAGATGAGGCGATTGACAAGTTTGTTCTTTATAAGAATGAAGTTGAGAATCAAGTAGGCCGCAAGATTAAGGCTCTAAGAAGTGATCGTGGTGGTGAGTATGAATCTCCGTTTCTTGAGACTTGTGCTCAATCTGGGATTATCCACCAAACCACGGCGCCTTATTCTCCTCAGTCTAATGGGATTGCTGAGCGGAAGAATAGGACGCTAAAGGAAATGATGAATGCAATGTTGATAAGTTCTGGATTGCCACAGAACTTGTGGGGGGAAGCAATTCTCTCTGCAAATTACATTCTGAATAAAGTACCCCAGAAGAAAGTGGACAAGACGCCGTATGAGTTATGGAAAGGTGTTAAGCCTTCGTATAAATTCTTACGAATGTGGGGGTGTCTTGCAAAAGTGGCGATTCCTACACCCAAACGGGTTAGGATAGGCCCGAAATCTGTGGATTGTATATTCATTGGTTATGCATATAATAGTAGTGCATATCGGTTTCTTGTTCATAAGTTTGAAATTCCAGACATACACAGGAATACCATCATGGAGTCAAGGAATGCATGTTTCTTTGAAGACATTTTTCCTTGCCGAACCCTTGCAGGGGTTCCAAGGTCTTTGGAGCAATTTGATGAGCTTGCTAGTGAGGATGATCATGTTGATAATCCACGTGATGATCAAATTGAGGTTTTAGATGGGCCCAGAAGGAGTAAAAGGGCTAGGACATCCAAATATTTTGGTCCAGACTTCTTGACTTATATGGTTGAGAACGAACCTCAAACTTTCCACGAAGCTGCGACTTCTCCTGAGAGTCCTTTATGGAAAGAAGCGATCAAAAGTGAGATTGACTCCATCTTACAGAACCACACCTGGGAGTTGGTAGATTTACCTCCAAGTTGTAAGCCTTTAGGCTGCAAATGGATTTTTAAACGAAAGATGAAGGCCGATGGGTCTATTGACAAGTATAAGGCGAGGCTCGTTATCAAAGGGTATAGGCAACGAGAAGGCTTGGATTACTTTGATATGTACTCACCTGTAACTAGGATAACATCCATTCGCATAGTGATTGCGATAGCAGCTTTGCGCAATCTTGAGATACACCAGATGGATGTAAAGACAGCTTTCTTAAATGGGGATTTGAATGAAGAAATCTACATAGAGCAACCTGAAGGGTTTTCAGCTCCAGGACAAAGCAAGAAAGTCTGTAAACTTGTCAAATCTTTGTATGGTTTGAAGCAAGCGCCTAAACAATGGCATGAGAAGTTTGATAATGTAATGTTGTCAAATGGGTTTCGAATCAACGAATGTGACAAGTGTATTTATGTCAAAAACACTGACAGAGGTTATGTCATTTTGTGTCTATATGTTGATGATATGCTCATTATAGGTAGTTACGATGAAAT
>CM069906.1:15014172-15110023 GCA_036172215.1 Camellia granthamiana | reverse complement strand
AATAGTTATTGAAAGTGCATTGATCATAAGTAGTGTTGTTGCTGCCACTGCAACTTGATTGTTGTTGTGTCATTGCAAGCCCCCCTGTACCATAATTGAAACCCTCTATATATAGATATTGATGAGGTTGTTGAGAGTAGTTCCAATTTCCCATATAAGGTGGTTGATAGATGTGTGGTGGTGGTTGACTTGGAGGAGGGTAATAAGGATATGGTACTTGGCATATTGGTCGCCAATGTTGAGTTCCCCTTCCATCTTCTTGTCTAACTCCGAGATGTCCAAATTGATTTCTAAGGTCACAATGACCATAAATATCATCAATATGTCGTGAACGCCCAATTGATGCTTCTACATCAGGAGTAGAAATAGAATGTCGTCGTTGCTGTGTAGAATCCTTGTTCCAATCATGATCAATATGATGAATACTGCGTCTACAACCATGTGCAGAACCTGCAGACTCTCATTGTCCACCACTACCACCACCACCACCTGTTAGAGGACGACTGCCATCACTATCATCTTTGCTACCATTGGGTGGACTCAAACCGCGACCCTCACTAGAGCCACTTCCAGCAGACCCTGCTCTTTGATGGTGTTGAGGTACTTGGCTACTAGTTGCATGATCTCCCTCATCATCATCATCATCAACAATCAACCAACCTGAGTTATCTTCATCATCCAAGACTGCATGTTCTCTCTCTTGAAGCAATGGAGTTAATAGATCATCTTCTTCAAATATATAGTCAAGATTGATGGGGTTAAAAGATTCCTCTCTATCATCTTGGCTTTTTCGTGTTGCATGCCTGATCTTTAGCCTCATATTGTAATATACATAAACAAGTTTATTTAATTTTTTATACTTCAACCGATTCATTGTCTTTGTATGTCTCAGGCTAAATGTACTCTAATTGCGCTCACAATTAGAAGAAGACGTGGTTTGGCTCAATACTCTCACAACCACTTTTTGGAGTGCCGGAGCCGATGTACCATAATGGATCCACCATTCAGCTATATACAAATCAATCAAATATTAGTGATTATGTTATAATTTGATATAGAAGTGTTGACAATGTAACAATAATATGTAATTAAAATAGTTCATTGAGTATATAATAATTACCAGGATTTGTTGCTTTCACTGCTCTTTGTGCTAACACAGCACCAAAAGAATCTTCTTTATTACAAAATAAAGAGATCTGCAATGAACAAAAGGCAATAAGCAGTTTTACAAACACAATTCACAAATCAAATAATAAGTTATCAATTTAACTAATATTAAATAATGACTAACTTGGTTTATCACCTATATTTGCTCGTTTAAATCTGGTAGAAGTCTCGAAATCACATTTCTAACTCCACTCATCACTTCTCGATGATTAGAAAGGTGCTCCCCATATTGGAATATGGGATTTAAAAAATAACCTACATTCAAATATAAAATAATAATAAAAGTGAGACAAGGAACACATAATTTATAATTTAAATAAATTAAAAATTACTTACCAGCAGCATGCAAATCCGTGTGTAGTTGGAAAACCCATCAATTATCAATAATCTTCGAATAATCTACATAATAGCGACAATTTTGTTTGATGGCCAACTTTGCTCTATCTATGGCTTCATATATAAAACCCATTGTGGGCTTTTCATCCCCATCTACAAGTCTAAGCACCTTTAGAAGTGGTTCTTGAACTTTTAATACATCTGCCGCCTTGGTCCAAAAATCTTTACTTTGTATAATTTTTTTCGCTTCTTTTGAATCATCCTTTTTGGACCATTTTTTGTGCTTCCACTCTTGAGAATGAAACATATCCTTTAAAGCAGTCTTATGTTCAACAATGCTTTCCAAAGTAATGAAATTGGTGGCAAAACGTGTGATGATAGGACGTAACAACTCTCCATCTTCTGTGAATCTCTTCATGAAATCAATGACCCAATTGGAGTTGTAAATAAAGCATGTGATTACTTTTGCACAATCCAACACCTTTGCTACACTTTTTTTCTTCCCAATATCCTCTAACATAAGATCAATACAATGAGCTGCACATCCTGTCCAATACAGATTCTTCCTTTTTTGCATGAGTTTGTAACCAGCAGCCTTTATTGTAGCTTCGTTATCAGTTACGATTTGCACAACATATTCTTCTCCAATTTTATCCACTACCTTGTCCATGAGGCTTAAGTAATAATCAGATGTCCTACTAGGTACATTAGTTACATCCACAGACTTCTGAAAAATTGTTCCACGATTGCTATACACAAGAAAATTAACAATGTGCTTTCTTGTGGGCCCAGACCATCTATCACACATAATTGTAACACCTCTCTCAGCCCAACTAGATTTATGAGATTTTATCCAATTTTGTAAAGCTTCATACTCCATTGGTAAATACACTTCAATTACCTGTTTAATAATAAATAACAAACAAAAACTATTAACAAGCATCTTAGTAATTTATTTATTTTTAAACATAGATAGGGTTTTTTCAAACTTTAAGTTAGAGGCTTACTTCATAAGAAGTAGGTAGCTTTGTTCCTTTTCCAACCTCTCTTGCAGTATCCAACATTGGTTCTAGCCATTTAGAAGTAACAACA
The DNA here is from genome assembly GCA_036172215.1 of Camellia granthamiana. Taxonomy (NCBI): domain Eukaryota; kingdom Viridiplantae; phylum Streptophyta; class Magnoliopsida; order Ericales; family Theaceae; genus Camellia; species Camellia granthamiana. Next base: position 15,107,428 of record CM069906.1, on the reverse strand, counting down.
TTAGTAGGCACTGGAGTGAACAATACAAACTGGCTAACTGCTCTTCCTAATTTTTTCTTTGTTTCTTTCAAGAATCTAGAGGAGAGTTTGGATTGTTTGTTGCCTTTGGTCCTATGAAGATCCACATCTATGTCTAATAATTGAACTTCTGGAGAGGATGTATCAATCCATTTCCTACCTGTACTAGTCTCATGAACACTATGACTTCGTCGAGCAAAACCAAGAGGAGGTGCAACCTCAATATCACTAGCCCTATTTTGTCGGGCCATAACCATTTCTAAGTCCTCCTCATCATTTTCATCATCATTACACTGACTGGCTCTAATTTGTTCTGTCAATTCCTCATTCATCTTCCTTTTGTCAAGCTTTTTGCCCTTATAATTATTCAAATGATCCATCATTAGTGTTCGAACTTCACCACTAACATTAGCACAATGTGCGACTTGACCTTTCATATGGGCTAAATGTTGCTTCAACCTAGTTATACCACCATTTAGCTCTTTTCCACAAAATTTACACCTAATTTTATGCCTATTATTTTCTAGTGGAATTCCAAATTTCCAACCAATATCATCACTTGGAAGTTTTCCACTAGAACCACCTCCGTGCGCCATTATAACTTTCAATTATCTACAATAACAGTTTTCAATTAACAAATATTGTAATTCTAATTTAGTTACTAATAATAATGCATTTAAAATAAAAATAAAAAATCTAAAATATTAAACCTCTTTACTTAACAATTAAACCTCTTTAAAAAAATCTAACAGATGAAACTTCTTTAAAAAAAATCTGATAGAAAAATAATCTGAAATAAAAAGATTTGACAGATTCAAAAATTTGATAGATTCAAACAAACACACTATAAGGAAATAATTATCCTAATCAACTCATTGTCATGGCTTCTAAGTTTTTCATGGATCACTAATTCTTTATGACTCAAATGAAGCACGAGAGACTGAAATGATATCAAATTGGGCTTGGGATCTTCTATATTAATTAATTAATTAATTATATTTATTTATTTATTTTTTTATCTATTTTAATGCACTTTCAATCAATAATCAGGGTGACTCTAGTCTCATCCCCCATCAAGCAAACAAAAGCTCTTAAATTTTTTTTATTTGTATTATTAATATTTTATTATATATAGTTTGGTTATTTAAAAAAATCAAGGATCCCATCAAATAAAAAAAATATTCAACACAATAATAATACTATCTAGATACACTTAAAAAGTAAAATATTTGTGTATATTTTTTTATAAAAAAATTACTATTTTTTCATAAATATTTTATTTTTTAGGTACTAATACAATACTAAGGTACTAATATAATACTAACCTCCACCTCTCATCATAATCTTAGATAAATGATTAAATCGGAAAAATATGATTCAGAATTTGGTGCACATAATGTTGGGCTCTATAAAGAAACTAATCAACACATGGGAGACTGAAATAGAAAAACAAAGTGGGACAGATGCAGAGCTTTGCTTCAATATATATAAATGCTCCTAGTATATACATATAAATATTTGAAGCATTATAAATATATATTAAAATATATCTCATTCCCATCCCATACCATAATATAAATTAAAAAATAACCACAGAAAAAAGAAAAAAAAAACAAATTATAAACAAACCAAACACAACTTACCAAGCAAAACCATCCCATACCATAATATAAATAAAAAAATAACCACAGAAAAAAGAAAAAAGAAGAAAGAAGGAAAAAAAAAAACATATTATAAACAAACTGAGCACCAAGCAAAACCATTTGAAGAAGTCTTCAGCCAAAACAAAAAACAGAGCATGAAACATGTACAAACAGAACATGAGAGAAAAACCTTCAACGAAGAAGCTTGAAATCGGTGATAGGTTTGGGTTCGATTCAATGCTTCTCCTTGCAACACTTTACAAGATCGATACCCCTAGGAGATGGATTTGGGTTTGATTGAGGAGTTGAGTTTGGTCCGATTGAGAGAAAACTTTAGAGGTTTTTACACATTTATGGTGTCCCGGTGTCCGTGAGTCTGTGTGTGTATATTATTGCTTGAAGAAGACAAAAAATTTGAAGTGAAATGTTTGAGTCCGTGAGTCTTTTTCCTTTCTTTTCTGCTTTTGCTTTTATTTTTGCAGGTACTTTGGTCGATTCTTTTTTCTTTTGCAGGTGTTTTGCTCATTATTTTTTGTTTTTCCAAGTAATTTGCTTTGCTCAATTATTTTTCCAGATGCTTTGCTTGTTTTCAGCCGAATCGGACTATATCGAAACTATATCGCTTACGTATCAGATTTAAGCCGATACGTGTCGGGAATCGGCCACTACGGACGTGAAATTCATTCTCATCGGTATACCGGTGAGTATCCGACTCGGCACTCCCATTTTCCGTTACGAACCGGCCGGTACGACACGTACCGGCTGATATTTAGACCTTGCCTCCTCCACACATTGAATCAAGATGGCAACAGATCATTACCAACACCAATACCTCCACAACCATCATCATCTTTGCCATTGTTATTGTTGCTCTCATATTCATATTCATATTCTCCTTCCTTCCTGTCTTTTTTTTTTTTTCCACTTTTCTTCTACTTTAAAGGGTTTGTTTTTATGAGTGAGATGCATTCCTTTATTCACCCAAAAAAAGAGATGCATTCCTTGACACCTTATTTCTCTACTTGCAATAATGAATTACAATAATGAAGATGTACTTTGAATTTAATCTAATGATTCAGATTTGGTTATTTAAAAATAAAAAAATAATAAAACAAATTTAAAATTAATTTTCACACCCAAATTTAGATCATTGAATCAATTCACCATCACAAATAGGAAGGTAAAGAAAAAGCACAAGAAAATGATCTCAATTTTTTTTTTTTTTTTAATTTTTTTTTTTTTTTTAATCGCAAAGAAATATAACTTCCGCACTTCCAAACCAAATCCTAACAGGACCAGGGCGAGGTTTTGTTTTGGATTCCTAAATCACAATACCAAAATATAATCAGTGTTTAGTTTGAATTTTTTAGATTAAGGCTAGGTTTGGCATAACACAAAAAAATTAAAAAGTCAAAAAGTCACTATCCTATTGTTGGCTTTTTGGCTTTTGAAGGTTATTATTGTAATTGTGAGCGTGCCAGCAAGGATCAATCAATCCTTATAGAAAATTAATTGCCAACCAATTATCAGACGATTGTGTTTTAGTTCTTTTAGCCTCAATGAAGAGGACTTTTACTGGTGGCTTGATTTAGGAGAATTAAGTAAACAACAATCAAATGAAGAACAATTGGAGCATTTCATTAAAATGAAAGACTTACAATGATCCAATTCAACCTCGTAGAGGCTTAGAGCAACAATCTACTTGAATCTACTCCTATGAACAAAGTGTAGTGTAGGAAATAAAGTATAGAAATGTAAAGAACAGGACATGTAAAAACTGGAAAGGAAATAAAGTAAAATAAAACTGGTTTTATGGATATGAGTCTGGGGCTTTTTTCTGGGGCCTTCTCTACTATTTATACTTCTCAAGGATGACCATCGAACTGCACTTTTAACTGTCGAATCGTTCCTCCCTGATCGGTGATCATGTTGCCTTATAGTTGGCTCCACTATGCCATCACTTGCAGTTAGGCTTCCCTCCTGATTTTGAATTTGAATGTGAGTAACCGTTGAAGCCACATCACTTTGCATCTCTTTGCTGATCCAGTGCTACGGAGATCTTGTAAGAACCAATACTAACTGCCACGTGTATGATCACGATCGAAAACTTGAATAGTCTTCCCGTATTGTCCTTATTTTGCCACGCGTTGAGTTGTAATTGGCTTATACAAAATATGTAGCCAACATTACCCCCCGCACTAATATATCCAGTACTTGGTAATATTAGTGGATCAAGGTCTTTTATCCACGTTTTACAACGTGTATGGGTTTGCATTTTTAGAAACACAACCGTCATTTATTGATGAACCTTTGCTTTAACTCCTCTTTGATCCCTTAAACAAGCTTACTATCTCAGTATTCGAAAAGTCCAATTCAATGGATAAACAGACCTTTTCTTATCTCGATCAAGCATATGAAGAGTTTTTTGATAATACCGTTCGTCCTCGAAAGAATCTTCATGCATTGATTAGCCACCTTTACCCACCTTTCTATATTCAAGTCATGGAAGCTTTTACAAATTATCAACCCCTGGACTACGAACACACTGTCCACAATCCTTTAATTCAGAAATTTACAAATATGGACATGGGAAGTTCTTCTTCTAATCCACAATCTTTTGTATGGGATGAGGCTGTGGCTTCTTCTTCCTCTGGGGCTTCTGGCTGGAGAAGCTGGTTGGAACCTGAGTCATGTGAGTTAAGGGAGCGAGTTAATCATCACTTTGTCAAGTTCACTGATCCACTAGAATTCCTTTCTGATGCTCAAAGTTCAGTGGTTTATCCTTACGTGCCCATCGACCGCCGACGTAGTTTAGAGGACAATCTGCTTGTAGCATGGTACACATCCTCCATGCCTACAAAGATAGTACAAGCTACCTGACGCCCAGAAGAGGCACAAGGGTTTAACCCATCGTTCTTAGCCCAGAAGGCGAGGCTTTGCTCTTTTGACTGGCCTGACTGTGTTAATGCCCCTCAGTTTCCTCCTTCTTTCGAAATGAAAGCCTCTATACCTCCTCCTCCGCAAAATCCCTGCTGGACAGAGAGACTGAGGCTTACCCTCTCCGCGGACAAGGTTTTTCCTCTTTATAAGCCCCCACATTCTCCTACTCCAGCTCAGCGAAAGCAAGCCCAACTTCTGTTTGCGGCCTTTTCTCACTTGCCTTTCAATGTTCTTGAAGACGATATCCCTCTCAAGAACCTTCGATGGGCTTGTGATATTATAACTCGGGGTCACATCCTCAACCCCATCGCCCAAGCAGAACTCCAAATGTTTTTGGACCAACTTCCGTTGCTTCTCCATTGGCACCGGACTTCTGTGGCCACCACCCAATCTTTGAACCAACTTTCATCCCTTCGAATTCATACCCAGTACGAAGCAGAGAACCTCATCGAAGAATACAATGATTTCAAGAATAAAGACTCTGCGTACTGGGATGACTTGGATATGGACGAGCTGGAACAAGGGTTAAAAGAAACAGCGTTCGAAATAAAGGCTAAAGAACTCTTTTATCAAGTAAGAGCACATCAACTTCAGCAACCAAACCTGGAGAAAATAGAGGATATAATAAAAAAGGAACAGAAATTTATTGACTGTAGCTGGACTAAATTCCATGATCTTGTTATTTATTCTGTTCCTTACTTTTATGAACTCGAATTTGTACCCAATGAGGGCCTTTTGATGTAATTGCTTTTGTTTCAATATAGCTAAGACTTTTCTCTTTATTTGGCATGGTTTGACTTTATCTCTGTTTGTCTTTATAAGCAAATTTAGGGCTTCTAACTCCACAATCTTATCCTTCGAATCTGGATTCAATCATCTCAAATGAAATACTGAAAAACCAACCTAAATTTTTCCAATTCATAGAATACAGTTGACAATTTTTTGCTGATTTCCATTTAGAATCAGTGTTTCGAATTTAACAACCTTGCCCCTTAAAGCTTGTTTTAATCATATCCAACATATGGTCATGGTTAGTATGATCAATTAGTTTTAAATTGACCATTTTTGCTTCGAACAACAGTCCATACTTTCAAAAATATGGAAGCCCCTCTCGAGGGATGCACTATTTTAGTCCGAAAAAGCAATCTTTTCTGTATATTATCAAACCAACTATTGGTTTTGATACTTCGAACAACAATTCTCATCCTTAAGGAATCTCAAGTTTTGCTTCGAAGGCTATTATTCTCATTAAGAAACCTAAAACAGGTCTTTAATCCCTTTGAAGTAAACAAATACTTGAGCATTCTTACATCTTTAGGTGTGGAATATGCTTCGAAGCCAGCTTCTCAGTTTCGAAGCTGTTGTTATTTGACTTTGGCGCCAAAATCTGGTTTCGAAGCCAAATATTTTATTTCGAAGCTGACATCAGCATCTGAGATGTGTTTTCCTCCAAAAGTATCAATATTGAAGGAAACTCTTCGTATCTGTACCTTTAGTACTCTTTTACGAATTACGCGATATATTTTCCAGACACAAAGGTTTTTTAGAACCATTTTATTTCGTGCTCTGAAATCACTCGTTTGCTCAACACACAAACCCTTCCCGTCTATTAAACCTCTCTTCCTTACTGCTTGCCACCAATGGATTCTTCTTCTCTGAAAGTACCAACTGGCGATCGTATAAGCCCAACAATGGCTTTGAAGAGATGTATTGAGGAAAAGATCGCCAAATTTACAGCTGATGGGTCAAGTGCCATAGACGGACGCCTCTTTGTTCCTTGCCATAGCGATAAACAAGAATATGTCTTAGGTCCCATCTTTCGAGAAGCTCCCGCTCAACTTTTAGCTTTATACCCTCGCTTGGAGGATCACTTTCTTCTCTATGAAGGGGGGCTCGACTGGGGAAATTGGAGAATGACTTGACCTCACCGTTGCTGGCCGACATTGAGGGCTGAGTGGGAGGAATGGTACGATAGAGTTGTGCCTGCAAGAGAATGTGACCTGCAAGAACTCTGTATTCTCAACGCCCTTCATCTTTCCTGGTTTATCATTCCTGAAGACCCTTTTTTGATTCCTGCTGCTCTTTTGCTTTTGGAATATGGCTTTTAATTTTTTTCAGTTTCGGTGTGGCAGGATGGCCCCCACTGTTCTTGATATCTGCCATCTCCTAGGGCTTTCACCACTTGGTACTCCTTTTACACCCAGCTACACGGACCTTTCTGTTAAGTTTTCCCTTCCACCCTTAAATTCCTCCTATAGTGATTTTGTAAAGGCTGAAAATAAAAAGGAAGGCCCCGTGAGAGATAGAGAACTCTTTTCCTTTATTTTATACTGGTTGTGTAAATTTCTCTTTTGTACATCATCTCAGCGGATCATGCCTGAGTTCGCTCCACTTGTGAAGGCTCTTGTTTTGAAGAAACGCATAGCCTTGGCCCCTTATCTCTTAGGCCATGTTTATAGAGCCTGCTTCCAATTTTGTGAGAAGCCTCTTGATATTAACCAAGGAGGTCCCCTTTGGGTGCTCCAACTCTGGCTCTTTGCTTACTTTACTGATTTGCATCCCAAATGCTTAAAATTCCTAGTTCAGGATCCTAGCACTTATGGGGAAAAATATGCTAGAATTGTTCTTTATCCTGCTTCCTTTGCCTATTACCTCACATTTTTTCATCAACTTCCTATTTCTCCATCTGCCACCTTCTTCTGCCCCTTTGATGCCAACAAAGGACCAGCTTGGCTGCAAACATTCCTGGCTGATAAAGAGTGTTCCACCCCACCCCACCCCACCCCATAAAGATATGTGGGCTTCCATTTTGTTACCGAGGGAGCTGTTCATAGGTACTTTAAACCCTCGAGCTTATAAGTGTATATCTAAGGTATACTGCCCTTCTCAGTTTGCCAGGCAATTTGGGTTTACTCAAGGGATTCCCATTCCACTTTGTAACCTCTCAAATGTCCATCTTACAGCCAGAGACCTGAGAGTACCCAAATCAAAACTAGAAGAGGCAACATTTAAACTGTTGAAAGATTTGAGTGCATTCAAATTTGTCCCCTTCTTTCCCTCTAGCTTGGCTTTGAAAAGATTTCAAAACTGGTGGACAGCCAATATGGAAGTGCGCCTAGCAATACACCCTCACGATTTACTGATAGGGTTAGGAGTGCCTTCTAAGGTTAAACCAATAACAGTCGAGAACATTCCCTCTCTTTCCACAGCTGCCAAGACTGTTCCTACAGCCTTACCCCCTCCTACTAAAGTTACCAGAGCTGCTTCGAAAAAGGGTAAGTATTTTCAGGTTTCTTTTCTTTTAGACTCTTTTGTTTGTTTCCTTTACATTCATACCTCTTGGTGTAGGGTCTCCACAAGAAGAATCTTCTAAGAGAGCTGAAACTCTAGCTACTCTCAAAGACAAACAACAGCAGAAAAAGAAAAGGAAGCTAATACTCACTCCTGAGGAATCTGAATCTCAGACTGAAGAGAGAGAGATTGAGAAAGAGAAGGAAATACCATTACAGAGAACAAAGAGAAAGAAGATGATTGTCTCTCTTTTTGATTTGATCAAAAACCCTACTCATGAGGCAGCTGCCAAAGCAGTAGAAAAGGAACTCACTCCTGAAGAGTCTGGATCCCAAATTGAAGAGAGAGAGAGATTAAGAAAGAGCAGGAAATACCATTACCGAGAAAAAAGAGAAAGAAAATGACTGTCTCTCCTTCTGATTTAGTCGAAGACCCCACTCATGAGGCGGCTGCTAAAGCAGTAGAAGAGGAACATTCCAAAGAAATAATTGTTTTTCAAAGAACTGAGAAGAGGCGGCAGCAGCAACTATTAAGAGATGAAGCTGCTATTGCTGATGCAATCTAAAGGGAAACTCGAGAAGGCAGCACATTGCTGAGCATTATTCCCTTCATAGCTCTCCCATCATTGCTATCACTTCTAAAACAAGTAACTTCTTTCATGCCTCTATTCTTTTATTCTCTTGTCAAATTCTTGGCATTAAGACTTGACATTAGTTTGTATTTCTTCTTTTGCAGCAACCACTACTGAGCTTATTCTCCAAATAAGGACTCCCTCAGTTTCGGTCGAAGTTGATGAATCACAAAATGTGAAGTCTATTCAGATAATACTCCCACTTTCTAGGCCTATATTCTCCGTACCCTCTTTGCGGCCAAGTATTCCTGCTCCTTTTCCCTTTGGCTTAACTTCATTCCTCCCTCATTTGTCTTTTGATTTTACTCAATTTGATTCTCCCTCGAGCATTGTTTCTCCTTTTCTTCCTAAGGAAATTCTAGCTGCTACTTCATCTTTGATGGTAGCTGACTCTCACATTGAGGGTACTGGTAGCTCTCTAATCCATCATTCATTACCTTTGCCTAGCTCCAGTCCTTCTTCTCTTGACCAACTGGTAGCAAAAACTATAGAGACTGCTAAGGATACTCCACCTTCTCCTCCAATTCCTATGTAGTCGTTTCTTCCTTCTACCAGAGCTCTTTCTGCACCTTCAATGTCAATGGATGAGGTAGATATTTTTGAGGCTAGACTGGCTAGTCTTTTTGACATACATTCCACCTCTCCAATGACTAGCAATGAGACTGAACCATTGGTTCTAGTTGATTCTTTGCTAGAAATTTATGAGAGCTCGTCCTCTAGTGGTAAGACTTCCTTGCCTTCGATAGACTTGGACAGCTGTCTGGAGTTGATGGCATCTTTTTCGAGGATTCCTTTTGGAGCCTTACAAAGGCCTATAATCAAAGATGGCTTCCTCCAGTGCTGCAAGATTATTGAACAATTCGGCATGACTGTTTCAAGTTATTTATCTCAGGCAGTAGCCACCATAGATTTTTACAACAACATCTGTCATGCTGCTAAGGCTGCAGAGGAGAAGTTATTGAGAGATCAGAGTTTTGTTTCTAAAGTTCATGCTGAAGTGTCAGAACTGAAAGAACAACATTCTTCTGTCTCCTAATTTCAAGCTCAACTGTTGGAAAAGAAGGCTCAACTTGAGGAAAAATTATCAGCAGTTAACCAAGCTTTGAATCAGACTACTACCAAGCTGCAAATCACTAATCAAGAGCTAGCTGATCGAAAGCAAGAAATGACTACAGCCATTCAATTATTTCCATCCCTCAAGAATAGAGCATCTATTGTAAAAGAACAATTTAAACATTGTATTGACTTTTGGGTCAATCTATGGCTACATGTATTTGACTCTTTATGAAATAAATTCTTATTTATCATTGAAGTGTTCTCATGTTCTTTTGTTTAGCACTTATTCTAGTCCTTGTGTTTCCCACACGGTTGGATAATAAGGCTTCAAATATCTGCCATTAATCTTTTTGGGATGTACATATCCATTCAAATTTCTCAAATGGTATGCTCCAAAAGGCTAGACTCTATGAACTTGATATGGTCATTCTCAGTTAGGTGACCATTTGCCAAACTTATGGCTTTTAATCCCTATTGGGAGTATTGTTTTCCATACCAAATCACTTTCATCAAAGCCAATGTGTTTGACTTTCTTATTATAGTTTTTGGCTGCTTTCTTTTTTTGGAAAAGAATGCTATTTAATGCCAAAATTCTAACTTCATCTATACTTTCTAACTCCAAGCACATACTCTGATGGTATTGCTCAAGATCTAATTGGTCTTGGCATCTCACCTTCAAGGACTTAACATTAATTTCCATAGGTAACACTGCATCATGCCCATATACTAAGGCATAAGGAGTGATTCCTGTACTTGACCTTGGAGAGGTTCTATAAGCCCACAATACATCCAACAATAAGTTATGCCAATCCCTAGGATTGTCTTCCACAACTTTCTGTATTCCTTTTTTCAAAGACTTATTGGATGATTCAGCTTGACCATTGGCTTGTGCATAATAGGTGGTGGAATTAACAAGGCTAATTCCAAATTCTGCCACAAAAGACTTTACCATTTTCCCATCAAATACAGTTCCATTATCAACAGTTATAGTCTGTGGGATACCAAATCTATGGATTAAATCCTTAATGAATCCAATGACCTCAGTCTGGTCTACAGCCTTGTAGGTTTAGCTTCGACCCACTTAGTGAAATAATCAGTGGCCACTAAAATGAAACAATGATGCTTCGAAGAGGGTGGGTGTATTTTCCCCATCATATCCATGGCCTATCCTCTAAATGGCCCAAGCTTCACAACTGCATGCAGGTCAGTTATGGGCACATGCCTTATTGTGCCATGCTTTTGGCATGCCTGGCAACCTCTTGCATATTCTATGCAGTCTTTAAGGATAGTTAGCCAATAGTAGGAATGCCTTCGAAGCAATCATCTCATCTTCACACCAGGCTGATGGGCACCACAGATGCCTTCATGAACCTCAGCCATAGCTGTCAATGCTTCTTTTGGGCCTGAACATTCCAACAATAAACCATCTCCCCCCCCCCTTTTGTAGAGAGCATTACCATATATCATGTATTGCATAGACTGCAATTTAATTTTTCTGCTGGCTTTCGAAGATGGGCCAGCTAGATACTGCATTATTGGATGCCTCCAATCTTGTTCTTGTAAGTCATTATGATTGACTTCTAGGACCACATTCCTTTTATTTAAAGGTGCTATTAATTTCTGATATGTTGTTTGGCTTTTGTCCCTTTGAGTATTATCCCTTCTCTTGAAATTCGAAACTTTCTGAACCACATCATTAGTTTTATTATTCAAGAACCTTGGGACATAAGTTACATTTTCTATCTGAAATTGAGAAAGCAGATGTAATGCAACAACATAGTATGGCAACATGTTTGTGCGTTGACATTTGAAAATCCCTTTCACTTGGTTAACTACCAACTGAGAATCTCCAAATATGTCAACTGCATGAGCTTGTAATCCAATAAGTATTTCCAGTCCCATTATTAAGGCTTCATATTCAGCTTGATTATTGGAACAAGTAATTTCATCCACTCTGAAACCATGCGTGGTTTCTACTCCTTGTGGTGACGTAATTACTACACCAATTCCAGTTAAACCATTGGCTTTTGACCTATCGAACCACATTTTCCATGGTTCAACACTAGCCATACCAAGTTCCATTATCTTTTGGCTTTCTGTTTGACATGGATGGTTTGCAAAAAAATTGGCTAAAACTTGTCCTTTTACTGCCTTTTGAGGGACCTATTCTAGATGAAATTTTGATAAGGCTAGTATCCATTTGCCAATTCTTCCCCTCAACATGGGTCTAGATAACATATATTTAACCAAATCTGTGGTTGCAATCACCAAGACAGTTGTAGGCAAAAGATAGTATCTTAATTTCATATCAGCAAAATACAATGCAAGGCACAACTTTTCTACAACTGAGTGTTTACATTCACAAGAATTTAGAAACCTACTAAGGTAATAAACAGCTTGCTCCTTGCCTTCTTCATTGTCTTGGGCTAAGAAAACTCCCAATGAATCCTCTGCTGCAGCTATGTACAACTTCAAGGGCTTATCATCCTTTGGTGGCATCAGCACTGGAGGGTTGGCCAAGTAGGCTTTGATTCCTTCGAAAGCAGTTTGATGCTCTGCTGCCCACACAAATTCCTCTTCATCTTTTAGCCTTAACAAGGAAGAAAATACTTTAGTTTTCCCTGCAGTATTAGAAATGAATCTTCGAAGAAAATTAACCTGTCCAAGGAACTTTTGTAATTCTTTCTTACTTAATGGAGGTCTGGCTTCAATGATGGCTTTGGCTTTATTCTGGTCAATCTGTATTTCTTTCTTGTGTACTACATAGCCCAAGAAGTTTCCAGATGATACGCCAAAAGCACACTTAAGAGGATTGAGTTTCAACTTAAACTTTCTCATTCTTTCAAAAGCTGCTTCTAAGTGAAACAAATGTTCCTCCATAGATTGGGATTTCACTACAATGTCATCAATATAACACTCTAAATACCCTCCAATGAGGTCATGAAAGATAGTGTTCATAGCCCTCTGATATGTAGCCCCAGCATTCTTCAGGCCAAATGACATTTTAACCCATTCGAAGGTACCAATATTCCCAGGACATCTGAATACTGTTTTGTGGACATCCTCTTCTGCAATGTAGATTTGGTTATAACCAGAGTGCCCATCCATCATTGATAAAATTTGATGCCCTGCTGAACTGTCTACCAACAAATCTACTAGGCATAGGATACTCATCTTTTGGAGTTGCTAGATTTAAGTTTCTGAAATCAATGCATACCCTCATTTTACTATTCTTCTTAACTACAGGCACAATATTGGATAGCCATTCAACATACCTGGCTGTCCTAATAAAGCCTGCCTTGAATAGTCTAAGAATTTCCTCCTTAACTTTCTGAATCACTTCTGGACTCATTCTTCTTGGTTTTTGCTTGTATGGCTTGAAATTAGGCCTCATAGGGAGCCTATGTTCTACTAATGACCTATCCAATCCTGGTAGTTCATTATAAGACCATGCAAAACAATCTTTATATTTCTTCAGAACAACCAACAACTAATCCCTGTCAAGAGTATTCAACCAAGCACTTATATAGGTGGGCTGTTGTATAGAACCTTCCCCTAAATTTACTTCTTCCAAGGGGTCTTGTATCTGAGAACTTATTGAAGCTCCTTCTTTGATTCCTTCTGCCTTCGAAGCAATCTCCTTACTTTGTTCTGCTCCTAGCTTCTTTGATTCAACATCTTTACCCTCCTCCTCATAGACAAAGTCTGTCTATAAGGCTTTTTCTTCCTGTATCTCCTGGATTTTTGTTTCAATGTCCAATGCACAGTATTTATCAAGGGCTAAAACACTGGCTTGTTGCTACTCCTGCTTACAGCCAATTATCATGGCTTCTCTTTCTTGCCTTTGCACATTTTGGACTATTGATTTTACATCTAATACTGAGAACTTAATTAGAGCCAAAGACCTGGCTTCTTGGGTTTCATCTCTTGGCTTACAACCAGTCATCATTGTCATCCTTAACGACAAACTCTTCATCAGCACTTTCCTGAACTAAGTACTTCAGGTGCACCAATTCCTCATCAGCCGTCACTTCGGCTGATTCATCAGGTTTTCTCAATATACTGAGTGGTGTCCCTCCTTCAATATCTAATTTGGCCTCTGCGAAGTCTACACAAGCTATGAAGGATTGAGGATCTGCATCGATTTCCTCTGTCTCCCCATTGCCTAAGGCCATCATTATCTTCTGATGCAGAGAGGAAGACACACACTTGTTAGTATGAATCCAATCTCTACCAAGTAAAGCATTGTACTTAGCATTGCTGTCGATAACGAAGAATGCCGTCACGCAGTCCCTGATTCCCACACTCAGGTTGATGGGCAAAATTCCCTGAGCCATCTGTTTGTCTCCAGCAAAGCCAGCAATCGTTGTGCTGGTTGGGATTAACCTGGGGTCCCTTTTTTCCTAGTTTCCTCAAGGAAGATTTTGGAAGCAGGTTCACTGCTGCCCCATTATCCACCAAGACTCAGTTCAATTATATTTCATCGAAGAAGGCCTTGATATACAAAGGCTTGACATGCTGTGTCACAGATGTCGTGGGATACTCAAAAGGATATGAGAGGTTAATACTCACTTTTTCTTCACTCTCGTATTCAGTTTCCATGGGGGTAGCCATTTTAGATTCATCTTGCACCATACTCACTTGTGAGTCTTCACTAGAGACTGGAATTGGGTTAATTTCTTGACCCTCTTAGTTCTCATCTCCAGCTTGGAATTCATGTGGTAGTATATGTACCATATTCACTGATACTGGAGGAAACGAGCCAAATTAGATGACTGGTTGTACCTATTTCTCCTCTTGGCCACCTTGTTCAACTACTTCAGAAGCATCTTCCATGCTGCATTCTGGCACTTCATTACTAACAAACTCCTTCGAATGGTCTGCTTCTACTGGCTTTTCAACCAAAAATGTCTGTTCAGCCATGAAGGCTTCGAACATTTCTTCCTCAACCATTTCTTTTTTTTGGCCTAGGCCAACTTCTCGCTCTGTCTCGTTATCACTCTCTATCAAAGCCTTCTCCAATCCTGCTAAACTGGACCTCTCTTTGGCTTTTAGTTCAGAGTAAACTTTGGCCAACTGTTCTCTGCTGCAACCCATTTTGTCTTGTAGAGTTGACTTTGGATTTTTCTTTCCTTCTGTCTGCCCCTCTGTCTGGACTAATAAAGAGCTTTCTCCACTTTCTTTCAGGTCTTTCTGGTACTGAGTGTACCTACGCTGGATCTTCCTCCTTTGTGATCTAGAAATTACTGGGACCATGTTTGGTTCTTTTGTTTTTGGATGCTTTAGTAACACCCAATTATTTGAGGCCACCAGGGGAGGTTTAACCATCCTACCCTGATCTCCACCAGCATTTCTTTGGGCAGGTATCTCCCTAGGTTTGTTCTCCATGACAAACCAATCTGGGACTCCAGGTACCCATGAACCCACCAATTCAGTCGTTGAGCTGTCTCTTTCTTCCTTCGAACCCAGTTTCGAAGCTGTCTATGAATGCCATTGCTTAGCCCTGACTCCATGTTTTGGGCCTAATTCAGGCCATACATGAAGGTAGCCACTTTCTATCTTGTGTGAGACTGGTCTAGGGGGCCAATTTCTGGCTTTACTCCCATAACTTGAACCTACTTCGGTCCTTCTTTCAGGATGATTGCCTTCCATTCTATAATAGTTTGGAGGTCTGGACTCATGTAAAGGCCTCTTACCCTTGGATTGCATTCTAGTAGCTGCTGATCCAGCAATGATTCGCTGCTGCCTAGGACCAGCTGGATATGGTCTTTTGTTATGAGCACTGGTTGGCTTAGGACGTCTCCGCACATCCCTGTAGTATTGCTTCCCATCAATTGGAAGCCCTTTCAGCCACTTATAGCTCAACCTACACCTGGGACACATTCTTTGGATAACTGCTGCCTCTAAAGAGTCATCATCCAGTGTTTCCTCATCAGAGTCTTTTTCCTGACCTGTAGAGCCTTATCCAATAACTGGTGAACTTCTAGTGTCTTTCTTGACAGTAGTCTGGCTGGCAACATGCATTTGCACATTGACCTCTTCCAATTCCTTCAAAGAAAAATTCTAGAAGTCTGGTATAACAACATTGGCTGCACTTTCTCCAACTTCTGGGAATGGATTATTGTCGATCCCCATTGCCTTTTCTGCTTTAGCTGGGAATTTTAAACTTCCTTTCCGAATTTGTTCTTGGATCCCGTCTCAAAAAATAATACAGTTTTTGTCTAGTGAGACCAACAATTATGCCATTTACAATACACTTTTCCTTTAAGTTCATATGGAGATGAAATTTTGACTCCTTTTGGTAACTTAAGGAAGTTGGCCGCAAGCAAATAATCAAAAATATCATCTGCCTTTGTTAAATCGAAAGAGTATTTCCTATGAAGGTCTTTCTTTTTAAACTGCTGGTCAATTGTTGTGTCCTTATGAATTAATGCCTCACAAATCACAGGTTCTTTTCCCACAATCTATGCTGCATCAATCTCATAATTAGGATCTTTATAATATGTCTTGTATGATGCATTATTTCGATCTTGTTCTTCCTCTAGTAATGCTTCATACCTAGACACCTTATAAGTTAGTTCCACTAAGTCTCTAAACTCAGTTGAGTCAAACTTCTTTCGAAACCTAAACTCTAAGCCATTTTGAGCCAATCTCACGAATTCTAGCTCTGGTAGGATGACCCTATATTTGTTTCGTGCTCTTTTAAATCTAGCAATAAATTGAGCAGCCTTTTCATCAGGCCTTTGGCTCAACCTTGCCAAATCTGCCATGGACACTTTTGGCTCCGTTTGGAAGAATTGGCTATGAAATGCCTCTTCCATTTGTTGCCAAGTCTGAATGGAGCCAGGCGTAAGGTTAATATACCATATGAAGGCTACCCCTGTAAGAGAATTTGGGAACAATCTCAACTTCATGTAATCATTATTGGTAAATTCACCACATTGAGCAGCAAACCTAGCAATATGCTCAACTGTTGACTAGTTTCCATTCCCATAAAAAAGAGCAAAGTCTAGTATCCTGAATCCTCTTGGGTATTCATGTACCCTATCCACCCATTATGGATATGGTTTCCTGTATACAGGAGTTTGAACCCCCCGAGCCATTAGTCTACACATCTCTCTAACAACATCAACAATTTGGTCCCTAAGGACCATATTTTGTGCCTGTTGAACCATTACTGGAGGAATAAACACAGGATTTGGTGGACAACCTTGTGCTTGGTGTCCTCTTGGTCCATAAGGTGGTATATTTGGGACTGGTTGTCCTTGTGGTGCCGACTGCTGCTGGGGGTGTGGGTGACCCTTTTGAGCCTGTCCTGCGAAAGGACCTGCGAAAGGTGCTGGAATAGGTGTTGTGTCTCTTCCAGTTGTAGGAAAACCTTCTAACCCCCCGGGTATAAATTCGAATAAAGGATTAGTGAACCCCCTCGTGCCAGGTATGGCTTTGAACATGGGATTTGGAACCATTTTTATGTATTTTCTTGTACTGGGCCAGATCCACCAATTTGCATGGTTTCACTGTTAAGTACTGAGGCATTTTGACCTACTATGTGCCTCGAAATAGGTTCATACCAAGACTGAGGTGATGGTCTTTCATAGTTCTGATTACTAGTTTGACCATTAGAATGTCCATTAATTTGCATAGGCTGTTTATCTCTAGCCAATCTTTGCTGAGGGACATTTGAAATTTCCGCCATGTGTCTTATGTTTGTTAATTGATGGGTGTTCATTCGATTAAAAAAGGATGTTGCCTATCTTTCCATTGTGTTCATTAACTGCTGCCTTATGGCATCTACTAGGCCACCCCATGGATTCATTGGTTGAGTAGATAGAACAGTGGATGGTCAAATTCCTTGCCCTCATCCAATATTATGAACATGTGGTACTTGTTTTGAAGTGCTGGTCTGTTCGACCATAGGTTCTGATAAAATTGGTATCTCCACAGGATGTGTTATCACATTATCCTCTGGATTAGGTATTTCTACCTCTCCTTCTACGCCTTCTTCCAAGCATTCATTTTCTCCTTGTCTTCTACGTCTAGTCATTTCAATTAGTTCCACTGAGTGTGCCAAAAATATATGTTGGCTTTTTGGCTTTCGAAAGTTATTATTGTAATTGTGAGCGTGCCAGCAAGGTTCAATCAGTCCTGACAGAAAATTAATTGCCAATCAATTATCGAACGATTGTGTTTTAGTTCTTTCAGCCTCAATGAAGAGGACTTTTACTGGTGGTATGATTTAGGAGAATTAAGTAAACAACAATCAAATGAAGAACAATTGAAACATTTCATTAAAATGAAAGACTTACAATGATCAAATTCAGCCTCGTAGAGGTTTACAGCAACAATCTACTTGAATCTACTCGAATCTACTCCTATGAACAAAGTACAGTGCAGGAAATAAAGTACAGAAATGTAAAGAACAGGAAATATAAAAACTAGAAAGGAAATAAAGTAGAATAAAACTGGTTTTATGGATCTGAGTCTAGGGCTTTTTTCTGGAGCCTTCTCTGCTATTTATACTTCTCAAGGATGACCATCGAACTGCACTTCTAACCGTCGAATCGTTTCTCCATGATCGTTGATCATGTTGCCTTATAGTTGGCTCTACTATGCCATCACTTGCAGTTAGGCTTCCCTATTGATTTTGAATTTGAATATGAGTAACGGTTGAAGTGACGTCACTTTGCATTTCTTTGCTGATCCAATGCTACGCAGATCTTGTAAGAACCAATACTAACTGCCACGTGTACGATCATGATCGAAAACTTGAATAGTCTTCCCGTATTACCCTTATTTTGCCACGCGTTGAATTGTAATTGACTTATATAAAATATGTAGCCAACACCTATTTAAGTCACATCATCTTATTTAAATCACATCACCTCTCTACCACATCACTTCAAACCCAACCCATATTTCATAAAAAGTCAAAAAGTACACTTATTTAGATTATCCCAAACAACCCCTAAGTTTTTTAAAAATTGAATTTTTTAAGTTTTTGTGTTTTTTTTGTTTTTAGTGAATGTTTTTAAAATTTTAAGGTGTATCTAAAAAGTAAAAAAATTATGAAAAAATATTTTAAAAAATTAATAAATACATGAAAATATAAAAAATGTATTGATTTTTCATAATTTTTTTTTTTTGTATTTTTGGTATTTAGTGAATTTTTAAAAGATTTTTTTCACAAATTTTTTTTTTTACTTTTTAGATATATTTATGTTAGGTATGTCTAAAAAGTAAAAAAAAATGCTTAAAATATTAAAAAATTCAGTAAAAACAAAAAAATACGAAAAATAAGAAAGTATGATTTTCTAAAAAGTGTTTTTTGAAAAGTTTAACCAAGCAAATATGCTTTTTTTTTTTAAAAAAAAAAAAAAAAATTGGATTCCTAAATTTTTTTTAAAAAAAAAAATCTCTAAATACTAACCAATATAAAAAAAAACATAAAAATTCAGTATGTTTTTATAATTTTTTTTTATAGCTTCCTTTACATTTTTTTCACTTTTTAGATACATTTAGATTAAATGAATCTAAAAATAATATAAAAAATTTATCAAAATATTAAAAAAATTTGCTACAAATTATAAAAGATACAAATTAAATACTTAAAATTTATTTTTGAAAAATCAAAAACATTTGGATTTTCGCTTGACTTTTTTAGTAACACACACACACATATATATATATATTTGAGTTTGTTTATTCTTTTTCTTTAGCGAATTTTGAACTTGATTTAATTTTTACATTTTTAGTTCTATTTCAAAAATGTAAACATATCAAATATTAAAAAAAACAAAAACCCAAAAGAGTAAGTTATATATATATATTAACTTGTGCAATTCAAATAAATAAGAATAAAAATAAATAATGAAGAAATTAATATTATAATAGATATGATGGCTAAGTGGTAATGGTGTTTTTAATAATAACAATACTACATCCGTTGGATTTGAGTTTGTTCGAATCACTTGAATTTGTGCATGTCGTCCGGCTAGACGTTTGGGAGGATGTTCGTTGTAGTGACCCTCATTCCCGCCTCAACCCTGTACATGAGTAATTGCATGAACTTGTTTTGCTAAGCTTGCATTAGTGAACCTTGACTTGTTTAACCTAGAATAAGATTCTTGTTTTGCTTTGCACTTATGTGAAATTGTCCGTTAGTCTTGTTCCCTCTTGGTGAGTCTAGCCGAGGTAACACCCTTGAACCTCTTGCACCTAGGATCACTTTGGGACCATTTCAGTTGACCTCCATCTTCACCTCGGCATATTGGCCGAGGTGTGATTTGTTTAAGTCGGAACGCCATCCTTGCACCCAGTGGTCTTGTCCCTGGACAAGTACGACCTAGACCGAGGTGTGGCACATCTAGGCCGAGGTGTGGCACAGCTGGGCCAAGTGTTGTCCTTCCTAGCCGAGATCACTGATACCTTGTCGTCGGAGCCGATGATTTCACCCGATGTCATCACTTTGCCAGTAAGCCATACCGTCTTACTTGTTGAACACCCTTTGTCATGGTCATGTCTTGTCTGTCAGCCACCTGCTGGAGGAAACACAACCAGCCTTTGCCACGTGTCCCAGCTGAGGGTTGAGTCTGAAATAAATCAAGAGAACCCATTGTTTTGTATCATATCCTTGCTGTTAGAGAGAGAAGCTCTAAGAAGAAGAAGAAGTTTTAGTGTGAGAAAGAGAGGACTTCCGAGCTTGATTCCTAGAGATCAAACCGTTAGATTTACATCTTGAGGTTAGATTCTTGATCTGCTCTTATGATTCTTCATATCCATCTAGCTGCATTGCACGATCTAGCATGATTCATGAGCCATGCATTGGTTTTAAAGATTGGTTTTAGAAAGAGGAATGGTGTTCTTGAGTTCTTGAAGAAAAGTCTTGTTTTGATCCAAAAGCTTACACCAATTTCCGTGTTTTTGTGTTTGTTTTCATGGAACCTTTAAGTACGGGCACCCAGGTCCATGTTTTCGAACTCATTTCATGAAAACCCAGATTTTGTAATAACAAGTTTAATCCTTGCATTCATCTTCTCCATGTTCATGTTCCTGAAGAGGGAAACCCAGATTTCCTGGACTTCTTTCTCTTGAGTGTGGTCGTCGGGAACACACCTCGGCCAAGGCCTGGTTGGTGCCCAGCCTGTTTTCCGCAGTGTGAAACAGTGTCTTGTTTTGGTTTGTCTTAGTTTTAATGAATGCCGAGGTCATTGCATTTCATATCCATCTTTGAGTATCTTTTCTCGCCTTCTTGAAATGTATTCAATGGGAATTATTATATGCTTGTAGGCCTTGGATCCTTGCCTGAAACCTCCATACCCGAAGAGCTATGTGAGTGGTATTTTTAATAAAGTTATATTATAAGTTTTGGATGAAAGCCTTGTTTCATTTGTTTGTAAAAGTATTTGATCATGAATGATTATTCCTAGTTTTGTAATAAAGGCCATATTTGCTTGATGACATTCTTGGTGAAAGTCCTTAGTGTCGGGGACTATAATGCAACGATACCCTTGTCTTGAAAGTCCTTAGTGTCGGGGACTATAATGCAACGATACCCTTGTCTTGAAAGTCCTTAGTGTCGGGGACTATAATGCAACGATACCCTTGTTTTGCTACTGACGGTTCTCCGCGTGGGTTTGCTCGGAATGTCATTCTTTATATTGTATAGATGCTAGTAAGCATCCCTTGATTTTGTTTAAGATATGCTAGGTATTATTTGAAAAGAGATCTTGAATATCATTCATGCAAAACCTTTATTTTAATACCATTCACTGAGTATCCAAGCTCACCCTCTTTATGTATATATGTAGGTGACGAGTTAGAAGACGGTGACGCCTAAACGTATCTGCCGATGTGTTTTTTTGGACTCATGTCTTGCGTCGTCTTGAAGATCATGCTTCTCGGCTTTACATTTTATTTCTTTTGTATACGTCGGCTTGAGAAGCCTTTTGGTCAAGATGTAAAAAAATGTACTTTATTTTAATTGTATCCAAGTTGTAAGACTATGCTTGATGTATGGCATTTCATTTAATCTATGCACAGCTCTCATGGACTAGTTAGATTTAAATTTATTGCTTCCGTACATGTCAGCCCTATATATATGATACTCTGATTGTGTTTGAATTTTGCAAGCTGGCCTTCGGTAATCCCGGATTACTGGCCATCATGGCACCATTCTACTAGGGGCGGAATGGGGTCGTGACACTCGTCATTTAGGCTGATGTCGATTGACACACCGGTTGACACAGATGACAATTGCAGTTGACAAGTGTAATGCCGGTCATTTGGGCGGTTGTTCAGGAGGTCATTTAGCTGACATAATTCGAATGATTCAGGCGAGCCTATATTTGATGTATCGATCATTTTTATTTTAATAAAATCAAAGGTTTGGATTCAAACCTTGTGTACCACTTATTTATTTATTTATTTTGAGATAAAAAAATTTGTCAAGACTTAGATACTAAATTTAACCTTCACTTAACAATAGTATAAATAAATAAATACTTTTTAAAATTTACTTTTTTGATCTTTTACACTCATAGACAACTTGAAAAGCAAATAATTTTGATACAAATTTCAAAAGAAAATTACTAATTTTTTTTTTTAAACAAAATTCTATTTGGTCAAACAAAGCACTTTCCCCCTAGAAACCTTATTTTTTCGTGGGGTTTCTAGAGAATTTTTTTAATAAAAACACATACACATGTGAATTTAGAGTAGATCCAACTAATTAAAAATATTAATACTATAAACTCGTACTTATCAAGTCAAAAATAACTATGGCCTCGTTGAAAAATTGATTATTTTGTTAGGTTATTTTAGCTTTTGACTATTTTAATAGGTTAAAATTTTTATATTTGAAAAGATTGTTGAATTTTTTTATAGTTGAATGTGATGTTTGTAAGAAAAAAAATAAAATGATTATGGGTTTAATGTGACATTTTATCTTATTAATTATTTAGCTTATTTTATCTTTTTGTGAAATTTAGGGCTAGTTTGGCAACCCAAAAATAATTCAAAAAACTAAAAAATTATACAAAAAGCAAAAAAGACATTCAGTGTGTTTGGCTTGAGTTTTCTGGATTAATTTTTTTGAAAATTGAGTTTTTTGGTTTTCGTATTTTTTTTGTTTTTGGTGAATATTTTTAAAATTTTAAACATTTTTTAACTTTTTTAGATGCACCTTACTTAGATGTATCTAAAAAGTAAAAAATTTGTGAAAAAATATTTTAAAAAATTAATAAATACATAAAAATATAAAAAATGTACTGAATTCTTGTCTTTTTTTTTGTATTTTTGGTATTTAGTGAATTTTTAAAAGATTTTTTTTACAATTTTTTTACTTTTTAGGTATATTTATGTTAAGTGTGTTTAAAAAGTAAAAAAAAATGTTTAAAATATTAAAAAAATTCAGTAAAAATAAAAATATACGAAAAATAAGAAAGTAAAATTTTCTGAAAAGTGTTTTTTGAAAAATGAAAACAAGCAAGTTGATTATTATTCATAAATAAAAAATATTAAAAAAATAATTTATATATTTTTATAATACAAATGGACTGAGCACTGTTCTCAGCCGTACTTGCTGGGGCAGAGACCAGACATTACACTTTGGGGAAAAAAAATTCTATATGTAACGTCAAAAATTTTGATGATAATGTTGAGGCCTAAGGACTCCTTTTTGATAATTCAAACCGTTGAATATGTAGAACTCATAGATTAATTTACGGCTGTAAAAAATCACATTAATCGGATATTGTTAATTATATGATTAAACCAGTTTTGTATAAACAAAACAAATGGTGTGATAGTTAACTGTTAAAAAACTATTATGATCATATAACTATCGATATCCAATCAGCGTGATTTTTTATAGGCATATAATAATCGACAAGTTTTACATATTGAACGGTTTGGATTGTTAAAATGGGATTTATGGTGGCCCCCACGGATCAACTATCACTGTCTAAACACTTTGCTCCAAAGGAGGCAATTATTTTCCTTGTAAGACCTACCGGAGGCACAGCTGGGCAGCCGTACATGCAATTAATTTTCTTCCACTATATACTCTATTTATACAATTTTTTATTATATATTTTTTCGTAAAAAAATAAAAAATTAACTTAAACATTCATATTTTTTTCTCAGCTTTTTAGTTTAAAAAGACAAAAAGTGCACTTATTCCAGACACCCCAAACAACTCCTTAGTCTAAAAAAAAATAAATTATAAACTCACTTTCCAAACAAGACCTATTAAAAATTATCAATTTATAATTCAAATTAATTTTACACATAAATCTCATATTATATAAATTTATTTTCCATCTCACAATCAATCATCAAAAAAAAAAAAAAAAAATCTACAAGTTGATAAGGTTGGATTGTCAAACTTTATTCAGACTAAAATGTCATCGCTTACCTGAAAGAAATTGATCAGGTTGGGTTGTCAAACTTTATTCAAACTAAAATCTCGTCGCTTACCTGAAAGATTCACTTTGGTAGGGTATTTGTAAACTCGGTTGTTGGATTGAACTGGATGGCTTGGAGCGGGCAACCCGGGTAATCGAATACCCACATACAAACCCGACAAGAACCGCTGAGAGATCGAAGACTGGGACAGTGGTAATTGGGACGATGGCATCAACAGTTCATACTTTGAGAAATTTTGGGCAAAAAGAAAGTTTCGTCGACATTATCATATGAATTTTTACAGATAGCATTGATTTGCATGAAATTATGTGAATCATGAATGCCATAGCTACTATACCCAGATGTTTAAATCATGTTTTGGTCGATACCCAGTGGTGCTAAGTGCTGTAATTTGTTCCACACGTCTGGTGTTTGACAAAATGTCTGACCGGAAATGTTGAGTTGAACAAAGAGTTTGCAGCTTTTATCATTGTTTTCATGTGTTTAATGGTTCAATTGGGAAACTAGAAGAGAAACAAAAAAAAAAAAAAAAAAGGTAAACTATAGTGGTTTTCTTTATTCTTGTCTGTATAATTCAGGAGATCAAAAACGGGAAAAAAATTTGTTATCCTGGCCTCTTGTTTGGGAAAGATGGAGGAGAGAAAAGAAAAGAAGGTTTTATTATGTGGGTAAAAGGTGATTATAATGTCAGGGACAATATGGATAATCCACTGACTCCCATTTTGGCCAAGTTTGGCAATTGCAAAATAATTTATCTTTTTATCTTTTTATTTTTTTTCCATCACATCACCTCTCTACTTTTCTGCACATCTTTTTGTAAAAAGACAAAAAGTGCACTTATTTAGGTCATTCCAAATAACCCCTTTATTTTATTTTATTTTTTTCTCAAAATCTTGCCACTTTTGGAGAAATTTGAAAAGTTGGTTATAAAACCAAACCAAAAATGGCATGAGAGGGTTGAATTGAACTTGAATTATTGTGCATGGATGTTAAAGAACTCAACTTGGAGAAGACTTTGATGAAGATAGCATCAATTGTATGTTTGAATTGGAATTTGATAATTTCGTAAGACTTTAGTTTAGAATCTTGTAATTTAGGTTTGGACTTGTTAAACCATGAGAATACGCCTAGAATGTGTGTTGTACAGAAAATGCCCTGAAAATAGATCAAAAATTCAAATCAGAATCTCCTTTGCTCGAGCGGGCTTTGGCCTACTTCTGGCGCTGACCTTAGCAAGTTTCTGGGGATGAGAATGCCAACCTAGACACTTGCTGTAATGAAATGCATGCACTATTATTCACAGAATATGAGTCACACTTATGCTATATTCTTAATTGCCCAATAATAAACAAATTCAGATTCCCTTCATTTAGCTCTGGCCTTTGATAGCAAGGTGCTACTGGCTGGTCATTGTTTCATTTCATTGACCAAGTGTGTGGGTTCAGGTCTTGACATGAGTTTTTTGGGGTTCTTTGAATTGACAGTATAACTCTAATCAGGTACTGGGTGTGATATTACCCATACTCACATGAAGCGGAACCATTTGTCAGGCTGAGTTGGGATTCACTCAATTTCAGTTAATGACTCCATCTAATGAACAAGGAATACCAAATATGTACCTATGTCAAAGAAATTTCTGTTGATTCATGATTCAATTTCTTTTAATTCATTAACTACCGTAGGCATGCATATTAGTATTACTATTTCTTGCTCAATTGTGGGTATGCGCCAGTTTCCAAGAGTTTGATTTGGCTTTCATTCTGGCAGTCTTTAAACAGGCTCTTGTCAGAAGATAAGAAGTTTGACTTTGTGATCAAATGAAATTGAGAGAATAGAATGGTGAAGAGGAAGGGAATGAAGGCATTGAAAGATGAAGATGACAGCGAGGACAACAATTGATGCTGGTTGGTTCATAGGGGTATTCCAGCCTCATTTATTTGTACAAGTTTGTTTGTGTTTTTGGTGAGAGTCGCTCTATCTCTCCATCCTTGCTTTGGTGCCGCTAAGTGGCATCCAAGTATGGGGACTTTGAAGCACAGAGGCATTGGATGGAGATCACTCTCAATCTTCCAGCTAGTGAATGGTACTGAAATAGCACTGCCAACGATCTGAGCTACTGGGGACTTGACTACCCTCCCCTTACTGCCTACCATAATAATGTTCATGGTCTTTTCTTTAGAAACTTCCATCCAGGTTCTGCTTCACTTTACACTTCTCGTGGCCACGAGTCCTATCTTGGGTTTGTATCATAACAGTACATCTTGATTAATAGTATTGAGATCTTTATTTTTGCCATTCTCTTAATTATTAAATTATTCCATCAAGTGTTTCAGCTGCTCCAATGTTTTGCCCTGCAGAAAGCTGCTCATGAGGTGGACAGTCTTGTCCTCTGACATGTTGATGTTCTTTCCTGCAGTTTTTTTATTTTGTTATCATGTACTATTCTGGTACTTACAGTGGAGGTAAAAGTGATGTGGCATGGCACATTGCAATGATTTTGCTTAACCCATGTCTGATACTGATTGACTATGGTCATTTTCAGGTGTTGAATAAAATTTATTCCCTTTCTCCACCTAAATATTCTATGCTTCTCTTGTAAATTGCGAGTGTGCCATTTCTAATTCTTATGCAGATGAGTGCCTATTTTGCACGTGCATTTTTCAGCCATCTTTTGGGTAAATGCCCAAGGCATCGGAACCCATTTCTTCCAGTGTCAAAACTTAGCTTGGTGGTCTTAAGAACATTTGCCCTTGTTTGGTGGCCATATCTGCGGTCGGTGACAGTGTTTTTGGAGGTTAACATCAGCAAGTATGCAATTGTTTTTATTTTGTTTATTTTATTTATCTTTGATTAGTTGTTTCTGGGATTAGATCAGTGTCCAAATTTTATTTTATATTTTGTTCTTGAGATAAAGATGTGGAAAACCATACTCGCAATTTAGTATATGAAATTTTGTTGAGATTAAACAGATCATCTGAAATACAGATCTTTGGTATATATCCTTTGGACCATCTAGTAGTTCACTCGTCCCGAACTAAATGATCACATAATGACCAGGTTATAATCAAAATAGCTGTAAACCAATGGAGTGGTTTGTTCAATCCCAGGGTGATAATTAATAAATTTTGCTTTTGAAAGTGACATCTGCTCTGAAAGAGCCGACCCGACCCGACCCGACTGCCGTGTAAACTACTGTAAAGCTAGTTCAACTTGCCATCAGCCTATCTAGAAATCGATTTTTGTTCAAGGTAGGCCCGGATCCACTATAAATATAAAAGCACAACCAATAGGGAAAAAAAAGTTAAGCGGTCATGATTTAGGGCTCTAGTGGTGGAGCTCTAATCAAAGCTCGGGTACTTAGGTTTAAATCTTAATAACTAGACTTATTGTCTAATAGGTTCTATAAGAAAAATTTGTTACAAAAAAAAGTCACTAATTGTAAGTTTTAACGATAATTTATAAAAATTATGACAAAAAAAAATCATTAATTGTCAATTTTTAGCAACATATATAAAAAATTGTCACAAAAAAAATTATTTTTAGCGATAATTTTACCAAGACTTATTTTCAATTGAACTTGATGGGAATTAAGTCCAACTATTAAGAGCTATTGGTAGTTTATCATGTGGTAGGAAGTAAAAAATAAATAAATAAATAAGATACGTCCGTCACATCATCAGTGGGTGAGGCTCACTCTGTGATTAGAGCTCCAAAACATTTTCCAAAGTTAAGGCCTTCATTTTAATTCTAACTCCAACTTTTTATTGGAGTCCTCTCATTCCTACTCTGTTTGTACTCTTGAATGTGAAAAACTTAAGTGATTCGTGATTTGATCAAGATTTAATTGTATTAATTCCCAACCAATCAAAACTAATAGTCTAAATTATCAAGCACGTACGAAAGTGTCACGACCCAAACCCGCCCCTAAGGGTTTAGCATCGTAACCGACTAGTAATCCATGATTACCAAAGGCCTGCTTAACAGTAATGACAGTAATACAGAGTAAGGGGCTGGCGGAAGCCAAACAGTAAATAAAAGATGTCTAATGAGCTGTGAAAATCTGAATGGAAAAAGACTTTTATGTACAAAGCCACATTCATAACCAAAACATATATATATACGTCATATACACGTATCATCCAGGTTAGGGACCAAATCCCTTTACCATAACTGTACAGCCAAGTCTGAAACACTCATTACAAAACAGGGACAGAAGGGTGAATCTGAAACACCCCAAAACAGCATTGGCTTGAACGGACTTGGAACTTCGAAGTGAGGCACAATGGTTGGCGTGACAAAACGAGAGCTTAGCTCGACGCTCCTAGCTTCGGTCCGGTGCCTAGCCACCTACATACGTATATAAACAGTGAGTTAAAGCCCAGTGAATAACAAGTGTGTAAAGGGGTTAAGAATGAATGCCCTTTTCAGTAATTAAAACAGTCGTTTACATCAGTAGATCAGTTATTCAATCAGTGGCTCATATTTCATGCCATATCAGTCAATTAGAAAGCATAGCAGTCATACGTGGTACATCCAATAGCAAAATAGTACAATAGGTCTTAATAGATCGAACAGTCAGTTGATGGCCATCAAAACAGTAAACAGTAGTAGTTCCAAATATTAGAACTGACAGAGATCTCTGTAACAGTAGCAGTGACAGTAACAGTAACAGTAAGTCGTTATGGATGCCACGAGTACGGTTTACAAATAGGACAAACATTCATTCAGTAATCAATATCTTTTCAGAAAGCAGTACAGTCAATCATTCAGAAAATAATTTTAATTTAACATAGCTTTACAACAATGTTACTCATAGATTATTGGGCTATAGACATGCTAGTCAGCGTCCTCGAGTGCCAACCCTACACAATTATAGAACGAACACACACTAAATTACACATTCGAGATTAATAACTTAGCCCCTATCTTGACTTGGTGTGGCTCTATAACATTATCCTCATTAAGATGCCTTAAACTTGGCCTAGGAATGCCTAGGATGGAATGAGGATGCAAAGATGCACTTTAAAGCACTTTTCAAAATTTGCTAAAAATAGGGGTCTCGCTCCAGCATGGCTTTCCCCGCTCGAGCGGACATGCAGACAAATAGGCTCCGCTCGAGCGTGACTTCTCTCGCTCGAACGGACTGCAAACTCATGAAAAGTACTAGTTGCAAGTTTTTCACGCTCGATGGACGCTCGACCCACGATTGAGCGTGAGACTCAGACCCTCGCTTGAATGCAGATTACCTCGCTCGAGTGGACTGCAAAACACATGAACTTCTGGGCATATGCATTTCACGCTCGAGCGTGACCCTCGACGTTCGAGCGGAAGTGCATGTACTCAGAGTGTACGCTCGAGTGTGAAGTCCTCCGCTCGAGCGTGGATCAAAAATCTGGAATTTTCAGATTGATCCCCAAGCACAAAACTCAACCTCTAATGCTTCAAATTCGATTTTTCTGGGCTAATTTTCTGGAAAACACTTAGAAACTCATAATACAACATGTTTCAAAGATCATTTTATAAAATCAAGCCCAAAAGTGTGACAATTGAACACAATTTCAACCCAAAATTTAAGAACATGATGTAAATATGCCATGCATGTACTTATTTGAAATCGATCAAATGAGCCATTCTTCCCAAGAACATGATAAATTCTAAGAACACAACCATAATCTAGACATGCATGAAAGAATTTCATGCAAAACAACTTCAAAACACTATGATATGAACATGCATGCAAACATTGGTACTCAATATAACACATTAAGCTAATTCTTGACTCTAATCACCAATTCTCCATGAACCATACATGTAAAAACTCAAATTCATAATTAAGAGGGTGAATTTCCTACCTTAGGTCTTGAATTCCAAGTGTGCTAGCTCAATTTTGCAAATTCTCTTCGATTCCTCTAAGTTTTCAAGCTAATCTCTAGATGAATTCCATTTCCTTCCAAGTCTCTCTCTCTCTCTCTCTCTCTCTCTCTCTCTCTCTCTCGTTTGGTTTTGAAGGTGGATGAAAAGATGATGCGCAAAACATATGTAAAGTGTAATAAGGGTTGGTCTTGAATCAATGCACTTAGTGGCAAACATGTAATTAGTCTACGTTCAATTAATTTAGCATTATTTAATCTAATTTAATCATTCCAAATTGAATTTTAATCAAACCTACCATAAAATCCCATAAATCCTAGTTAGCATATATAGGGGTGTGCGCGGTGCGGGTTGGTGCGGTTTGAGAGAAAAATAGAAACCGTATGGCGGATGGCAGATTAATAAAAGTGTCACTAGAATTTGCCATTTTCCTTATCAAAAACCGGCGGTCCGGTTGGCAAATAATGGCAGATTTGCTCTGGCGGTTCGGGAGGATTGGCGGTTTATAAAAAATATAATTCAAATTACAAAACTTAAATCAAAGAGTAAAAAAAAGACGAGAGATACCGTGATGTTAAGCATCTTGCGAAACTTTCTTCTGATGTAGCAAGTGTAGCAACAACATGATAATATCAACGACTATACCATCAGTTTATTACAAGCATTTGTGGAAGCTACAATGATCAAATACAATACATAAAATTAATATCATTCAGAGTTTACAATATATTGAAAATGTTTACTGTTGAAAAGTATTTAGATTGAAAAGTGAGGTGATGCAAGTTTTGCAACATGGCCAGAAAAAAAAAAAAAAGATTGAAAAGTGAATTGGAATCCAATTTTATTTTGGATTACTGACATCTTGAATTCCCCTCGAGCAGTAATGTAATACTATATTCTAAGGTATAGAACAACAAGCAAACTTAAGTAAAAAAGAATTTTTAGAATCTTATAAAACATGATTTAATAGCGGTGCGGGTTAGTGCGGTTTGGAAGAAAAATAGAAACCGGCGGATTGATAAAAGTATCACTAGAATTTGCTATTTTTCTTACCAAAAACCGGCGGTTCGATTGGCAAATAATAAC
This sequence comes from Camellia granthamiana, assembly GCA_036172215.1. Taxonomy (NCBI): domain Eukaryota; kingdom Viridiplantae; phylum Streptophyta; class Magnoliopsida; order Ericales; family Theaceae; genus Camellia; species Camellia granthamiana. The sequence goes on along the minus strand of CM069906.1, from coordinate 15,076,468 downwards.
GAATTTGCCTTGGCGGTGCGGCTTGGTGCGATTTTGGCGATTTCGGCGGTTTCGGCGGTATTATGCACTCCCCTAAGCATATAACATCAACCAATTTCTGAGTCGGTCGCTGATAAGGCTTTCAATTCGCAGTTCGAAAACAAAACATGAACAGATCATTCAATAACAAACAGATAGAAATGCATTTAAAGCAACACACTCATGCAATCAATTCAGAATTTTATTTTAATCAATTACTTATCAGGCTTAATCACAATTTAACACTAATCAGAGGTGAGGGTTGTCACAGAAAGTGATTTAGATTGTTGTTTTAGAAACAATAAATAGACACAAACGATTTTTATGTAGAAAAAATCACTATTGGAACACCTCCAATTGTGATTAAAAAATTACGGGCGAAATGCCACAAATCAATTCACTACTGAAGAAAGAAAGATTACAAATATACCGAACAAATTATCCAAACGCTGTCAATTTGTCTTCAACAATCTGTATATCTTTCACTGCAACCTTCGTCTCGGAATTGATCAGGTTGATGTTGAATCCACAATATCCATTGTCGAATCAACGACTGCACACAGCATCAAACTCCTTTGATTACTCTGCGTTTGAATTTTCGGATTCCATCGAAGAAGAACGCTCTTAAAGATGAACAACCAAACTCCTTAGTGCGTACTTATCAAAACATGAGTTCAATACTCAATCAAACATCAAGGAAAACCAGCAAAACAGCCCCAAAAGAAAACTCTAAAACCCTTAAAAAAGATCTAAAAAACATACCCTAGATTTGGAGCAACCTGCAGTTTTATAGCTGCTGAAATCGCGAAGTCCGCTCGAGCGTAGGAATGGACGCTCGAGCGGGAACGCCAAAACGTGTGTTTCAAATCAAGATTCACACTCGAGCGTAAGAACTTACGCTCGAGCATAAAATCACACCACGCAGTATTTTTTACAGACAAGCCAAAGCACTGTGATGGTGGAAACTCCGTTCGAGCGCCACGTTCCCCGCTCGAGCAAGAAGACTAAAAACAGAAGAAAATTACAACTCAATGAAACTGAAGTTTGTTCATGGAATTGACAATAATTAGGGTCCTAACAATCTCCCATTTTGTCAATTCCTGGACAAAACTTTTCTAACAAATTTTCCTATCAAACAAACCCACTAAACACACTAATACACACAATCAAAAGCCTCGACATAAACAAAAACAAAAAACAGCAAAAACACTGCAAAACCAGCCGAATTCAAATATGAAACACTTAGGAACATTTTGAACAATCCACTTGTGGAAACAACCATACAAACCAAAACTGTGGAACTAGATAAGACAAATAGACCAAAATAAGCATAATAGCAAATATATATCTAACATGAGTTATTTCAAACAAATCCCAATTTCTATGCATCAAAACTTATTTATGCCCAAAACCCAACACAGCCCTCAAATCCCAAATAACTACAAAGCCAAAAATATCTACTCCCCTTTTTTGTCCGGGAGGAAAACACAAGTGAAAAAGAAATAGAAAACAAGAGAAAAAACTGTGCAAAGAATATACTAGCCAAGAAAACAAGCATCACGGAACTGGTGGCTGGATCTGAAGGAGGGACAAGATCTGGAAAAGATGAATGGAGGACCGAGTGTGACAATCCTTACCTCTGATTAATGCTAAACTATGATTGAGCATGATAAGTAATTGTTTAAGCTGAAATTCTGAACTGATTGCATGAGTATGTTGCTTTAATTGCATTTTTATCTGTTTGTCATTTAATGATCTGTTCATGTTTTGATTTCGAATTGTGAATTAGAAGCCTTATCGGCGACCGAATTAGAAACTGAATAGTGTTACATGCTAAGTAGAATTTATATGATTTTATGGTGGGTTTAATTAAAATTTGATTTGGAATGATTAATTAGATTAAATAATGTTAAATTACATTAGTTTGAATTTATTGCATCTTTGCCATTGAAGTGGGCCACTTTGTTAAAACTTTGTTTGGAGCTTAATTCACATTTTGATATACCATTCTTCATCCACCTTCAAGACCAAACGTGAGAGAGAGAGAGAGAGAGAGAGAGAGAGAGAGAGAGAGAATTGGGAGAAAATTGAGTTCAACAAGGAGTCTTGCTTGAGACTTAGGCCTCGTTTGGGAACAGGCTAATTTAGTAACTTTTTGGCTAATTGGCTAAAAAGGATGGTAAGAAAAACCTGTATGTTTGGGCCAACTTTTTGGCTAATTACGAAACGACGTGTAAAAAGTAGAGAGAAAAGGGAATCTTTGACTTTTTGGTATGGGTTGTTGGCTTTTTGGCTAAAAAGGTAACTTTTTGGCTAATTGACTATTTTAGCCTCTTGCCAAACGAGGCCTTAGAAGAATTGAAGGGAATTTGCATATTTGGGCTTCCATACTTAGAATTCAAGACCTAAGGTAGGAATTTCATCTTCTTAATTATGAATTTAAGCTGTTACTTGCATGATTCATGGGAAAATTGGAGTATAGAGTCAAGAATTGGCTTAAGGTGTTGGTTTAAGAATTAATCCATATATGCATGTCCTTATTTTGGAGTTTTGAGGTTGTTTTTCATGGAATTCTTGCATGCATGGTCATATCATGGTTGTATTCTAGAAGTTCACCATGTTTTTCTATCAAATTGCCAATTTAATCTTGGTTTGAAGTGTTGGAATTCAAGGGGAATCATGAATGTTGTATTTAAGTTTTATTCTTCAAGTTTCTTTTAAATTGGTGTTCAATTAGCTTAACTTTGGGCTTGATTTCATAAATTGATCTTTGAAACATATTGTATTATGGGTTTTTAAGTGTTTTCCAGAAAATTAGCCCAAAAGAATCAAGTTTGAAGCTTTAAAGGTTGAGTTTTGTGCTTGAGGATCAATCTGAAAATTCCAGATTTTGGATCCACGCTCGAGCGTGGGACTTCACGCTCGAGCGTACACTCTGAGTACATGCACTTCCGCTCGAGCGTATAAAGTCACGCTCAAGCGTGAAATGCATATGCCCAGAAGTTTTTGTGTTTTGCAGTCCGCTAGAGTGAGAGAATTCACGCTCGAGCGAGGATCTGAGTCTCACGCTCGAGCGGAGGTCGAGCGTGAATATCATGCAACCAGTACTTTTCATGAGTTTGTAGCCCGCTCGAGCGAAGGAAGTCATGCTCGAGCGGAGCTTCATTGCCTGCACATCCGCTCGAGCGAAGGAAGTCAGGATTTTGATGGCCAGAGAAAGAAAAGTCTAAATCTCCCCCCAAAGGATCAAACAATGGTCGAATATAGATGGACTCAAAGGTGTTTGGCTGTAGATTACGCTCTAAATGAACTGTCCTAGAGGGGTAAGACTCTCTAAACAACTTGGCTTTTTCTACCGAAGGAAGTCGGTCAGTGTTATAAGAGGGGCGAGTGGCAGTTGTCTTCTTACATTTAGAGGTGGACATGACTAAGTCAAGGATACCCAATGGAGACAACCATAAACCCCCCAATTTAAGACAAGAACCAAAAACAAAAAACACAAACAAACCATTAGTAGCAGAGGTCAAATAGATAAAAAAACAAATAGCCAAGATCAGTAACCAAATCATTAGTGACTAAAGGCAAATGACAAATATCCAGTAGACATAATCCATTTGTAGCAAAACCGAGCAGAAACACAACTAATAAGTAGCATTTAGTAACAAAATCCAAATAGGCATAATGAAAATCACAATAACCCATAACCCATTAGAGCACCAAACTAAAGATCCAAGAGAATGACAGACTATAATCATATTTCATACAGAAAGGCCCGAACCATCCCCATAAGAAACTCAACAAGTACAACCCACTGTGAAAGTGTGTGAACAAGTAGAGAACAACATCTAACCACAGAGGCAAAGATACCTCACCAAATATCTCATTTAGTTGGAAAAAAAAACAATACAAAAAAAATAAATAAATAAATAAAAAACAAAGAGAAAGAAAGAGACAGATCAAATATGGAAGAAGAGCAAACAAATACAAGGAAAGACATGCACACGAGGCAATCCAAGTTGCAAGAGGAAGAAAAGGCACCACAGACGAAGCCCTAGGAGAGAGGAAGAGATTTTGGGGAAAAATGGACTGAAGAGCCGAGTGAATGGTTTTTAAAGCAAACCAGTCTGCTCAAGCGAGGGTTTGTACGCTTGAGCCAGAGCTTGAACACACGTGGCTACGCTCGAGCAAGGAATCATGCGCTCGAGCGCCAAAAACACCCACTCAGAAGTTTGTAATCCCTGCAAAAGTACTGGAAGAGAGATATTTTCGCTCGAGCAGGGGCAAAACAAACAACAATGAAACATGCACCCTTCTGAGCAGATTAAAACCTAACACACTCTGTCAAATAAGACTTGAAACAAACAGAGGTGAGCACAATAGCAAGAATGTGACACTAAGATGAGATAATCTACACAACATGAAACTCGCAAACTTGCAATTATGACAATATGAAGCAGAATAACATGAGCAAGTCAGATAAAAATTGATCAATGAGCATAAGCTACATGGGAATGCACAACTCAAAAACAAACATGAGAGCTCACATAATGAATATGTGTGTGTGCAATCCTTGAGAGGCCATAGAGCTATAGTTAATCCTTGTAGTGATCAGATGGCTGGACCTCTGGTAAGAGTAATAAAGCATCACAGAGAAAAGTCAAACCACTAGGAATCAAGTGGTATTTGTTGGGTAAAAACAGAGATTCCCCTTCAGTCAATGAGTTCCCTTTTTTTTTTTTTTTTGTCTTTGTGACTTTTTTTTTTTGTGGGCACTCACTAGTGGCATACATGCTCAAGAGTATGGAGACCAAACCAGAGAAGCATGAAATCAATAAGCATGGCTTGGTTGGAGCCTTTGAGGTAACCTTTTCCTAATGCTCGGACTTCATTGAATTGAAGGAGGAACCGCGATGATAGATGGTTAAGAGACTCAATATCACCCATGATATGCCAGTATAGGTCAATTCCTCAAATAAATTATAAGAGACACTATTAGTGGTCCATAGAGAACTTTGATCACTTGTACGGAAACCCCTGCAAAAGTTTATCTTAAGGATGTATATAGAATGAGATCATGAAGTCAATGAGCATGAGCATTCAAAATAAGCTATGAACAAAGAAGAATAAAATCTTACATGCAGCATGAGAGGTGTTCATATGAGTCTAAATGCAGAGATGACAAGAATTAATGAAAATGAGATTATAGCATCCAAGTACACATAATGCCAAACACTCACACCCACTCAAGTAACAGGTAATACCTTAGTGACTGAGCACCACACCCAAGGTCTTTCTAAGGAACTCAAACCGAAGAAGATCAAGGGGTTTTATAAAAATATCATCTTTTTGATGCTCAGTGGATGCGTGTTCAAGAACAACAAGGCCCTCTTCCACTAACTCTTGAATGAAATGATGACGAATGCCAAATATGTTTGGTGCGAGAGTTAAGATTTTTAGAAATGTTAATGGCACTTGTCTTATCACAGAAAAGGGTGAGAGTGTTCTGGTCTATACCATAATCATGAAGCATTTGCTTTGTCCACAACATTTGGGCACAACAACTCCCTGCAACAATGTACTCAGCCTCAACGGTCGAAAGAGAGATGGCAACCAAATGTGCTCTTACGGTCATCAATACATCTTGCCCAGTCGACATCAGAAAAACTAGTGATTTCAGCTGTAGTGTCGGTCGAGAACCAAATCCCATAACCCAAAGTCCCATTAACATACTTAATGATGCGTTTGACTGTAAAAAGATGAGACTCTTTAGAACAGGCTTAGTAACGGGCACAGACACCTACACTAAATGCAATATCAGGTCGACTGGCTATGAGATAAAGAAGACTCCCTATCATACTCCTATAAAGGGTAGAATTAACATCAGTACTGGATGAATATTTGGAAAGGTGAAGACTGGTGCTCATGGGAGTCTGAGTATGTTTGGCCGACTCTAGACCAAACTTTGACACGAGGTTTTTGGCATACTTAGTCTAAGAAACAAACATACCCAAAAGAGACTGTTTAATTTGAAGACTCAAGAAATAAAACTACTCTCCCATTATGCTCATCCTGAACTCATGTGTCATGCAATCTGAAAAAATTTCACAAGATGATCGGCAGTGGATCCAAACACAATATCATCAACATAAATCTGAGCAACAAGTATATGAGACTTAGTATGTTTCACAAATAAAGTCTTGTCCACACTACCCCTTTGAAAATCATTATCAAGAAGAAAGATAGTAAGTCTATCATACCAAGCCCGAGGGGTTTGTTTCAACCCATGTAAAGCCTTGTCTAACTTGTAGACATGGATTGGACATTTAGGGTCCTCAAACCCTTTTGGTTGCTCAACATAAGCCTCTTCTTTCAAGTACCCATTCAGAAAGACACTTTTCACATCCATTTGAAACAATTTGAAGCCAAGAAAGCATGCAACACCAAGTAAAATATGAATAGATTCGAGACGTGCAATTGGGGCAAATGTCTCATCATAGTCAACACCCTCTACTTGAGTATAGCCTTAAGTAACCAACCTAGCTTTATTTCTAATTATAGTACCATTCTCATCAGATTTATTCTTAAAGATCTACTTGGTACCTATCACATTCATGTCTCTAGGTCTGGGGACAAGAGTCCGAACATTGTTATGTTCAAATTGATCTAATTCTTCATGCATAGCATTGACCCAACTATCATCTAGTAAGGCCTCTTTTATATTCTTTGGTTCAATTAATGAAACATAACACATATGAGATACCTTCTCCCTAATTTGTTTTTGGGTTTTCATTCGATCCGAGACACTTCCAATCACCTGTTGAACTGGATGATTTAGTTTCACCCTTGCTGATGGTTTGAACTCTGGACTTGTGGTGACAGAGGCATCAAAAGTGGTGTCTCTCTGTGCACTCTTTGGACTCTGACTTACCTTAGAAGTTGGTGCTGGCTCACCTTCATGTGCTTGGACCTCAACTTCTCTTTGGAGACTCACCATTTTCTTCCTCATTTATAGCTGAAGTAGGAGAACTTCTGTCATCTATAACCACATTGATCGATTTCATTAAAGATAAAGTTTGCAGGTTATAGACACGAAAAGCTCTACTAGTGGTTGAATATCCTAGAAAAATACCTTCATCACTTCGGGAGTCAAATTTGCCCAAAGGCTTTCTATCTTTGAAAATGTAACATTTACTCCCAAAAGTTTTGAAGTATTTTACATTAGGTTTCAATTCCTTCTACAAGTCATATGGAGTTTGTAAAGTGCCGGGCCTTAAATACACACGATTCACAACATAAACGGCGGTATTTAAGGCTTCGGCCCAAAATTTTGGAGGAATTTTCTTACTCAGGAGCATGACCCTAGCCATCTCTTGAACAACCCTGTTCTTCCTTTCAACAGCTCCATTTTGTTATGGAGTAATCGGAGTAGGAAATTCATGCTTAATTCCATGCATATCACAAAAATCTGAAAACGAACTATTTTCAAACTCACGACCATGATCAGTTCGGATTCTTATGATACGCCCAATAGAAACACCATGTTCATTTTGGATTTTAAGAACTAAGGCCTGGAAAGCATCAAACGTATCAGATTTTTCTCTTAAAAAATTTACCTATGAAAAACGAGTAAAATCATCAACGGTTAAAAAAATGTATCTTTTACTTCCAATGCTTTCAGTGCAAGTGGGTCCCATAAGATCCATATGAACCAATTCAAGAGGACGTTTGGTTATGAAGCTGTTCACCTTTTTATGAGGGGCACGGGTTTGCTTCCCAAGTTGACATGGTCCACACACATGGTTCATATTCTTACCTAATTTAAGTACTCCTCTCACAAGCTCTTTGTTGGCTGTTTTAGTTAGGTTTTTGAAATTCATGTGACCTAATCTTTGATATCACAGATCAATATTACTAATGATGGTTGATTGGCAAGTGAGATCATTAGTGGTAACAATCCTATAGCAGTTATCAGATGTGCGAATCCCGTGCATGACAGTATTTCCCTTTTTATCTAAAATTTCACATTTATTTTTTGAAAATAATACTTCATGGCGAGAATCACATATTTGACTGATGCTCAAAAGATTTGCTTTAAGGCCATCAACAAGTAATGCATTTTCGAGCTTGGGAAGACCAGCTACACTTATAGAGCCCTTATCAATGACTCTAGAAGTGCCACTATTTCCAAAGGTAACAATTCCTCCTTCATATTTTTCAAGGGAGGTGAAGTAAGATTTGTCACCTGACGTGTGATGAGGCACCCACTATAAAGATACCACATGTGTGAGTCGTGTGCTTTTAGAGTAGTGTGAACAACAAAACAAGTCAAGTCACCCTTTCTCACCCATATCTTTTTGGTCTTAACAAAATCAAGACTGGCAGTCTTGGTAAATGTCTTAGCGTTGTGAACACAATCATGAATCTTGGTGTTTCGTCTAGACATGTAAGGTTGTCTCCTAACCCAAAAAGTATTAGAATTTCTACCCTTTTGAGACACCTTATCAAATAACTCAAAGCAATAAGGACGAATGTGGCCATACCTACCACAATGATGGCAAACAAAAATAGGTTTTACCTCCCTTTTGTTGATCTTATCCCTGTTCGACAGATGAAGAGAGAGATCACCCTGTTGCACCTTCAGCTTTTCCTTTGTTTGACTCTTCAGGTCATGTGATGTAGAGGCCTACCCCTCATGAACTGTCATATTACCATAGCCTAGACCACTTTTGTCACAACCCATTTGTTGAGATCCGAGGATGTCTTCTAATGTCTTGGAACCTTTGTTCCATATGGCAATTGTGGCTCTAGCATCTCTAAGTTTTTTATCTTTTTAACCAACTATCTCTTCCAATGTAGCTTGTGACATCTCAAGGTTTTCACTTTCTACGACATGCATATGGCGTGTCGTTAATACATCAATTATACACGACGTACATACACCAGTCGTGAAAAGTGAATACTTTTCATGGCGCACACAACGCTCGCCGTTAAAAGTATTGCACTTTTTACGATGCACACATCGCCTGTCGTTAAAAGCATTACCTTTTTATGACGCACAATGCATGTCGTGAATTGTATGATAAAAAATAAAAAATAAAAAAAAATAAAAAAAAACCAAATAAATTTTGAGGCGCCAATCACCAAAAAAAAGAACAAAAATATTAGATTTATTTTTTTATTTTTTCAAAATAAGTATGTTGCTTTCCTCTGATTAGAATATAACATCACAAGGGCATATATTTTTAGAAGTTCATTCCTTTCGGTCTCACAAGATAGAAGTTTCCCACATAAATTTTGCCTGTCATTAGAGATCCTGATAACATTTTGCTTTGCTGTTGCAATTTTTCCTTTTAGCTTGACATTCTCACTTTTACATGCTTTGAGCTTGAGAGTGAGTTTCTCATTTATCTTGGACAAATTCAGAGATTCATCGTAAAGCTTTTTATAAGCTTGTTATAGGTCATCACCATCAGTCTCATCAATGTCTTCCGAGGTCTCATTGTCTTCTTTTTGCTCCTCTTTCTCCTAGACCTCATCCAATCGAGCAACTAAGGCATGAAAATTGATAGATGATGGTGAAGATGACTCTCATTTTTCATGAAATTGACTCAGAATATCCCATGCATCTTTGGCCTTTGTGCAGTGAGCAATCCGTTGTTGTTCTTCGTCAGAAATTGCTTCACGAATGGTAGCCAGAACTCTTTGATTACTCGGATTGTCAGAGCTTTCAACATCCTCTTCAATGGCTTGCCAGTCCTCAGGGTCGTAAGCTCTCAGAAACATCCTCATTCTGATCTTCTAGAATAAGTAATTACTCCCATCAAAGGTAGGAGCATGGTGCAGATTCTAACCATGAGCAAATTCCACTGGCTTTGGAGGAGGTTGAGTGATAGTAGAACAGAATGCCATGTAAGTACTATCTCCGTCTTCATTGGATTCGGTTTCATCGGGTTCTTGCTCTAACCCGCTTTCATCATCCCAAGTCACTGTATAGACTTTCTTTCGAATCTTTTTCGAAGAACATTCAAGAGCAATATGTCCAAACCCTTGACATTCGTAACACTTGACCCCTTGCCCCTTCACAATCTTCTTTTAAGTTTTTGGAGCAATTTTTGGTGGAAAAGTTTTAAGCTTTTCATTACTCTTATCTTTTGAAATAGGGTCCTTGAAATTAGGCTTCTTTTTCTTTAAATTTTTTTTGAACTGCTTAGTAAACATAGCCGTCATCTTGGACTCTAGATCAAACTCAATCTCAGGAGTTCTTGCAGTCTCATGAGCACTAATGAAAACCACACTATCTTTTTGTTTTTTCTTAGAAATCTAATGGGCTTCATAAATCTGCAAGTTTCCAACCAACTGATCAAGGTTGAGGGTATCAACATCCTAAGCCTCCTCAATATCTATCACTTTTGATTGGAACCTCTCGGATAAAGACCTCAAAATTTTTCTAACAACCTTAGCTTCAGGAATTTTTTTCACTGAGTGTGAAACAGGAATTCACGATGTCACTAAGTTTAACATAAAAATAATCAAACATCTCATCATTACGCATAAAAAGAGTTTCAAAGGCGGAGGTGAGACGCTGAAGTTTTGACCATTTAATAGAAGTAGTACCCTCGCAAATTGTTTCAAGAATGTCTCAAGCCTCTTTTACTACCTCACACGTGCAAATACGGCGAAACTCTTCATGTGTGATGGAGCAAAAGAGGGAATTGAGAGCCTTACTGTTCCAACTCGAGTTTTGATAGTCGAATACATCTCATTTATCAGGGGTTTGGAAATATCAACACCATTAATGGTGACAACAGGGTCACTCCATCCATAGATCACACAGTGCCAAACTTTCTCATCGATAGATTTTAAAAACGCTCTCATACGAGTTTTCCAATAAGAATAGTTTGTACCATCAAGTAACGGAGGTCTATGGGTCGAGTTACCTTTGCGAATTGAATCCATATCACCAATCACACAAAATCCGACTCCTATAGTTTTAATAAAAACAAAGAGTGACCCGTTTTGATACCAATTAAAATACCTAAGTGATTTGTGATTAGATCAATATTTAATTGTATCAATTCCCAACCAATTAAAACTAACAATCTAAATCATCAAACGCGTACGAAAGTGATTTAGATTGTTGTTTCAGAAACAATAAATAGACACAAACGATTTTTACGTGGAAAAAATTATTATTGGAGCACCTCCAATTGTGATTAAAAAACCATGGGCGAAACACCACAAATCAATCCACTACTGAAGAAAGAAAGATTACAAATATACCGAACAAATTACCCAAACGCTGTCAATTTGTCTTCAATAATCTGTATATCTTTCACTGTAACCTTCATCTCGGAATCGATCAGGTTGATGTTGAATCCACAACATCCATTGTCGAATCAACGACTGCGCATAGCATCAAACTCTTGCAATTACTCTGTGCTTGAATCTTCGGATTCCACCGAAGAAGAACACTCTTAAAGATAAACAACCAAACTCCTTGATGTGTGCTTATCAAAACATAAGTTCAATACTTAATCAAACATCAAGGAAAATAAGCAAAACAGCCCCAAAAGAAAACCCTAAAACCTTAAAGAAGATCTAAAAAATGTACCCTAGATTTGGAGCAACCTGCAGTTTTATAGCTGCTAAAATCACGAAGTCTGCTCGAGCGTAGGAATGGACGCTCGAGCGGGGACACCAAAACGCGTGTTCTAAACCAGAATTTACGTATGCTCGAGCGTAAGAACTTATGCTTAAGCGTAAAATCACACCACGCAGTATTTTATGCAGACAAGCCAAAGTACTGCGATGGTGGAAACTCCGCTTGAGCGTTACGTTCCCCACTAGAGCGGAAAGACCAAAAACAGAAAAAAATTACAACTCAATGAAACCCAAGTTTGTTCACGAAATTGACAATAAGTAAGGTCCTAATAGAATGCTTAGAGATTATCATCAAAGCTCTAACATTACTCGTGCCAAATCCATAGTTTTTCTTTCTCATTCTTTTATGCAACTGGTTGATTCCATTCCAGCTGCAGGTAATTTTGTATCATCAAAATGTTTTTCTAAAAAAAATTCCCCATTTTTTTCTCCATTTTAAATTTAAATTTAAATTTTTTATGTACTCATAAAAGGTAATTTGAAGTTAAATGTATGGATAATGTTATAAAATAAATCAAACTACTTGAGTTTGACTCATGTGTTGATTTGTTAAAAATTTACTCGAAACTTGGCTTGTTATGTAAAAAGGCAAATTTCAAAAACATTTTAAAACTAACTAAATTTTCAAGTCAAGTATGAACAATCTATTATTACTTGGGATGTTAAACTTATATGTACTATAAAAAACTAAATTATTTGGGTTTGACTAATTAAAGTTCATTTGTGAAATAAGCCAAACTTGAGCATTACCTATTAATTTTTCAAGTCAAATTTAAACAACTTCCTTCTAACTCATTTATAATCATACGTGAATAAGATTTATTTTAAGTGTGATTCACAATATATAATTTGAATTTATATCACATATTTCATTTTGGAGTAAGTTACACTCACTTCCTCTAAAATTTGAAAAAAATACGGTTAGTTCCTCACTTTTGACACAATTACATTGGCCTCTCTTAAGGTCTTAATTGATATAACAATTAAACTATTTTTCATCAATAATTTTTTAGTTGTATAAATGAAAAAAAAGAAGATGTAATTGCCATATCTTTAATCTACAATGTATATTTATGTTTGTTTATTTTAATATTTACCTATCATATCATATGCATTAGTTTTGGTCGTTTTAACCTTATTAAAATGAATACTAATATAATTATGTAAAAAATGTAGAACTAACTATATTTTTTTCAAACCTCAAAAGAGATAAATATAATTTATCCTTCATTTTAAGGTACATTCTATGAATAAGTAATTTTTTGACACCCGGCTAATGGTTCAATTTTGAAACTTTTAAACTCTAATTTTTTGGGAGCCACAACGACAAACCATTTGAAAGGCTATATTACTCTTATATATTTATTTATGTGTCACTTTTCTATATATTCACTGTCTCCATAGGGTGTAATTTTGGCCCGTGGCCCGCGGGCGGCCCGAGGTAGGCCCGGCCCGTTAAGGCCCAAACCCAAGCCTAGCCCAAGGCCTTGGGCCAGGGCTTGGGCCTAGGGTATCGTTTTGAAGCCTAGCCCGGCCCATGGGCTCGCCCAGCTTGGCCCAGCCCATTGGCTCGCTCAAGGTCCGTCCAAAAGCCCGGCTCGAGGCCCGGCCCGTCCAGCCTACCCGATGTCCAGTGTTAATTTTAAAGGAAAATAATAAAATTTTGGTGGAAAAATAAAAAAATAAAAAAAAATTGTTTAGGCCCGCTCAAGCCTGCCTAAAACCCGAGCCCAGGGGCCAAGCCCAAGGCTCGGCCCACTAGTCCGTCCAAAGCCCAAATACCCCTGGGCCTGAGCCTAATTTTCTGGTCCATAAACCGGCCTGACCCGATTTTTTGACGAGAGCCCGAAAGACTTGACATGGGTCCGGCCCGACCCGAGTCCGAATGGGCTGGACCGGGCCGAGCCAAGCCAAAATTACACCCCATGTCTCCACAACTTTTATGTGACTTTTCTAGCTGTTGACGACTTTTTCAATGGCCCTACAGATAAAATAAAATAAAAAACAAAAAATTGTAAGGTGAAAACTGTCACAAAAATCTTTTTCATTCGAAGTATAAAAAGCTTGTCTTTTGGCCCGAAAAAATTTGACATTATCTTTAATACCCCATGTTCTCCTCGTCAGGTTTATCACCACTTTTTCTTTATTTTTTTATTATGAAAAGAATATATTATATCAGTAATCTCTATATTTTCAATTGATTTAATTTTAATTTTTTATTTTAATTTTTTTTGTCAATTTAGTTCAATTGATAACACCGTTATTATTTTTCACGAAAATTAATTATTGAATTGGTTAAAGTTAACTCCTTAAGTTAAGCAAACTTATAACTTTGCTCATCAAATCATGATGCATATCACTTCTGTGCGTATTTTCTATTAAAAATATTAATAGATGTAATTAATTAGATTAAATTAAGATAAAATTGTAAATTTATAATTAAAATTGAGTTAATTAAAATCACATAAATCAAAATAATATAATAATCAAAACATAAGGACTACTCGCATAATCTCCCCAACACCCCCCCCCCCCCCCCCCCGGGCGGGCCCCCCAAAAAAAAAAAAAAAAAAAAAAAAACCAAACACAACCTTGAAAGGAAATAATAAGAAGTACATCTTCCTCCCATGCCCACGGGACCTCACTATCTTTTTCCAAAAGTATACACAGCCAACCAATATTTTTAAAAGGAACTCATTTTATTTACTTACGTGTCTTATTTATTTATTTTTTTTACTTATCAATAGTTTTAAAAAATATTAAGATAAAATAATTTTTTTAAAATTTATTGATACACTTAAAAAACATATAAAATTTGTAAATAATTAAATTCATCACAAAAAACTAGCCTGTAATTTATCTAAAATTTCAGGATAAATTACATTAATGATCCCTGTAATTTAAGACTTGTGTTACATTGATCATTGACATTTTAATGTGATATATTTAACTTTAAATTTTAAATCTCGTTTCAAGGACCATTGAAAATAACGTTTCCTTTGCAAATAAAAAATGCTCAATTTCAAGAGCAAATTTGTCAATTTAATAGAATATAAGCTAGTTTGACAAAAATAAATGTCAAAAAGATATTTTTTGTTGATATTTTTTTATAGTTATCATATAATAGATGGTTGTTTTTGCTATTAACAGATATTTTGCATGGGTATCATATAATGGATAGTTATTAGACTTCTAATGTGTAATCGATATTTTTAATATATGAAATATTTTTAGTTTTGAAATTTTTTGATTTAATGGATTGGTTTAATAATGATATCATAGTTTTTGCTATGTTTGACTTTTAAAAAAATTGAAACTAATTTAACGAAAATAAATATAAAAAAATTAATTGAAAAAATATTTCTACACTCTTAAAAGATAAAATTATATAAAAATGATGTGCTTTTAATTTTTTTTTCACCAATTTAATTTTTAATTTCTTTAAAAAAAATTAAAAATAGATTTTGAAAATCAAATCAAACAGAATTTTATAACAAAGAAAATGTCAGCATTATTCATTAAAAAAAAGTCATTACATTTTAAACAATATACAAGTTAACTAACATAAAATAAGTTAGATGAAAACTTTACTTTTGAAATGAACCGTTTGCAAAGAAAACAACAGTTTTAATTATTCTTATTTTGAACGAGATTTAAACTTTAAAATTAAATATATTACAATTAAAATTTTAAAAACCAAAATTACATAAATTCTAAACTACATATAACCTTAGGGGAATTTATCCAAAATTTTAATACATCTGGTATTCGAGTGATACAACACGACAAAACACATCAATCACAACAAATTCACTCTTCAATTTCTTGGTTGCGGGGGCTCACAAAATGGGATCACGTTATAGTAGTTAGTTGGGAGTTACCGGTTGATATGAGCCTTTCTCTTTAAACACATTAAATCTCCAGCGTTGACGTGGGCTAATGTTGACCAACACTGTTGACACGTCAACTTACAACTCTTTAATTATATAAATAAAACTATGAACATTAGGTAGTATACTAATGATGTAATATATCAATTAATCAATTATTGTATCAACGAATGATGTGATATGCTAATTGATACATGTAACATCTTTGAGACCCGTTATTAAAAGTGAATAACTCACTTAATTTCTATGAACCTCCTTTTTCTCCTTTCGTTATGTGGCGTCAATTTCTCCATACCAATTGATTAATTGGTATCAATTACTCTATACCAATTAATCAATTATTGTACTAACGAATGATATGGTATGCCAATTGATACATGTAATACCATTGATACTCATTATTAAAAATGAACAACTCACTTAGTTTCTATGAACCTCCTTCTCTCATTTTGTCAAGTGACGTCAATTTTTTCATCCAAAAGAAAAGATGGTGTCAATTTCTTCATCCAAAGAAAAGGTGACGTCAATTTCTTCATAGCGTCAATTTTTTCATTCAAAAGAAAAGATGGCGCCAATTTCTTCTTCCAAAAGAAAAAGGTGGCGTCAATTTCTCCAGAACAATAAAGTTCCAGATCCAAAACACATACAGAAAAATCTATTCAAACAAATAAAATTAATATGTTGTTCAAATACAAATTTTATTAAATTTTTGTATTAAAATAAAATGAAACACATTCACCTTATTTAATTTTGATTGATTTTCTGAAAATTAAATTTTTTATTTTTCATTTTTCATATTTTTTTTTGTTTTTAGTGGTTTTTTTTTAATATTTTAAATAAATTTTTTATTTTCTAGATGCACATAACTTAAATGTACATAAAAAGTAAAAATATTTGTGAAAAATATTTAAAAATAATAAATATAAAAGAATATGAAAATGTATTGAATTTTCATATTTTTTGTATTTGATAAATTTTTGAATTTTTTTTTCCATAAATATTATGCTTTTTAAGTATATGTAGGTTAGATGCATCTAAAAAATAATTTTTTTGACTAAATACAAAGGACACGAAAAATAAAGAAAAAAAATTAATTTTTTAAAAAATAAATTCAACTTTCTGAAATCAAACAAGGTGATTATTTTTTAATATTTTTCTCCACACAAATTCTATGTTCCTGGCTTTTTAAGGTCACCTTTGGCCAAGGAAAACTCAATCTTCAATGAGACCTAAATCAAAAATTGAGAATTATTTTTTCTAGGGAAATTTACTTGAAGAGAATTTTGTATACTCATAAGTTCTGTTTTTTTTCTTATGATCATATAAATCCTATTGTTTTTAAAAGTATTCTATGAGATCTTTTAGATTTATTTTATATCATATCAAGACTTTTTTTTTATCCTTTTCTACCTACAATACTCTAATGTGACGATATGATGTGACATTGAGTACATCTAGAAGGTCTGTTAAAAAATTTCTTACCGAAATTAGGGGCTCGAATTTGGCTCAAAACCCAAAACGACGTCGTTTTGGGTTTTGGGTTTTGATTTTTGATTTTTTTTTTCTTCTTCTTTTTCTTCCTTTTCTTTCTTTCTTTTCTTCTTCTTCGTTGAACAGAGGAGAAGAGCAGAGGCGAGAGAGAGAAACAGAGTCGTCGTCGTCGCAGCTCGTTGGCCGGCGTCGCAGCTCGTCAGCCGATCTCGCAGCTCGTCGCTCGTCGGCATCGCAGCCCCGCCTCCGCCTCTGCCTTCGCCCGCCGCCGCCTCCGCCTCTACCTCCACCTCCACCTTCGTCCGATTTTGTTGGCCCCTCCAATCCAGTTCTTCTTCTCCTTCTTCTCCTCCTCCTTCTTCTTCTTCTTCCCCCTAATTTCGAGCCAAATTCGACCCATATATTCGGGCTCTCTACCATTACTGTTTTTTTAAATGTAACACTCTTAAAAAAACTCTTTAGTATACTTTTTTCAAATATAATACTCTAATACAGCATTCCAACAAATAGTAATAATTAAAGAGATTATAATTGCAAATGGGTCATTATACATCCAAAATGACTAAATAGATCACACAAAAAATATGAGACTATGTAGATCACGATATAAGATTTATTGGTCAATCTCTTTTCATTTTTTTTTTTTTGAAATTTAAATATTTGTTTTTTTGTTAATTTTTATAATTAAAATTCTAAATTATTTATAGTCTTTTCTAATATGGATTTTTGAACAAGGAAATTTTTTTTAGATAAGATTTTTTTTTCATATTGGGCTTTTGGACAAGAAGTATATTGTAATTTGTAAGTCTTTACTATCGGGGGCACTTATGGATTTTTATTAATTTATTTTTTTATCTCACTTTGCTATTGAGGCTCTTGGACAATAAATGATTTCTATCTTTAGGTCTTTGGATAAGGAAATGATTGCTTTTATTGTGCCTTTTTGATAAAATATTTTTTAAGTTATAATAATATAATTTTTTTAGTTGAGTGTTTAGACAAATAATTTATTTTTTTTTGGATTTTTTAAAGAAAAGTGAGATCTTAGGTAACTGTTTGGCCTCATGGTTGGGTTCGATGTGCCTTTGGCATTGGCATACTATGATAAGTTGTAGGTTATTTGACTTTTTACTTTAATTAAGCCAAAAAGTCATTTTGTGATTTGTCAAATACAAAAAAATAAAAAAATAAATAAATTTAAATATTATTTTTTTTTATAAAAAGAAGTGTGAAAAAAAAAAAAAAAAAAAGTTAGAAAACCAACCTGTTTTAGGGAAAAAAATCTTTTTCATTTATAAAATTGGGGAAATTATTATTCAGGGTAATTTTTAAAAAATTATTACATATTAGTGAAAATTTTTATGATATTAATGATTAATATTTATTATGTTTTTCACTTTTTTGTAAATATTTTTTATTGACACCATGTCAATGTTCTCCCTATAAAATTATTAAGTTTACTAAATTACACGACTTAGTAATTTAATGATTATAAAAATTAGAAATAAATAAATATATCAGATAATATAAAATTTTAAAGCCAAACTAATTTATTGGCTCGTAAATTAACTTATAAATTGCAATTTATTAACAACGTTACACATATAATTTTTTAGTGCACAAAAACTTTCACATGAAAATATAACCCCACATGTGAGACTCATACTCATGTGTGAACTTATGTGCATTTTATACGCCAAAATTCTATGCAAATTGTATTTTTCATTAATTAATAAGACTTGACAATCGAGTCTTGGGTTGGGTTTATCAACATCGAATTGCATTTATGAGTAATGCTAAAATCACCACCTTCCTGTACTATATTGGGTTTGTCACCAGATGTGTCACAATTATATTGGTAATAATAATGGATGGTGAGACCATTCAATCAATACAATTATAAAAAATGAGATGATGAATCCAATATATATATATATAAAGATGATTATTGTAGTATTACTCTTTATGATGGTGTTTGATGCGACTCATTTGAGTTGTTTATAATTTTTTTTTTAATTTTGAAAGTTTGTATCAGATTATTTAATACAATTTTTACTTACAAATTAGATAAAAATAGGTGAGATACCTAATTATCTAGAAGATGAAAAAGATATGTTTTTGACTTATACTTTTAAATTATTAATTTTTAAATTGTAACAAGTTACATCAAACAACACCTGTTTAGCCCTGTTTGGGGATTTTTTTTTCTTAAATAAAATGTTAAAAAATCACTATAAATTATCTCATCACTCTCATTATTTTTTACACATATTTTTAATAAAAAAATAAATTAAAATAATCAATTTTCAAATAATTTGAGAAATAACAATGAATCCCACTCCCCCCTCTCTCTAGGTGAATCCCCACAACAACAGCAGTCAGTCCCTTTTGTATTTTGATTCTGATGATTTGTCATGCCATTCTCTTCCCACATGGAGGGCCAAGGACCATTAGGTAAAATGGAAATATAATGTAACACTTCTTCAAAAAAAAACGTGTCAAATGATTCGAATTTATCAAGTGTGAACATGGTTTTTCATCATGCAGGGTCATAAGATGGTTCATTTTGGCCATTTTGAATGAAAAAATAAATTATTGTGTGCAAATACAGTTATGATCTTTATAATTTGTCTTTTATATCAATTTTATTTTAAAATTTTAAAATTTTCACATTATGTTAATTTAATCTAATTAGTAGTCACTTTATATCTGTTGTAACCTGTTAAAAGTGCACAAGTTTTAATTTTTGAAACGATTTTGTATGCCTTTATAATAAAACATTGATTATGGAGATGATAATATATTGATAGTGAAGTATATTAATTTATATTTTCTGCAATAACATTGCCTACGATTGATGGCTAGTAGTATTGCAAAATAATTTAGTTCTACATTGCTTGTCAACAGTGATGTTTTGAAATTTCTACATTGCTTGTGAAGACATGTTTTGAAATATTTTCTTCAAGTGTGACGTTGGTTGTTTGTGGATACAGTTTGCTAATGTGGTCATAAAAACTTTTTGATCAATAACGAAGAAAACTTTATTGATGATAGAGAACCTTACACGTAAGGAATGGTCATAAAAACTTAATAAAATTTGGGGTGATTATCCAGTATTTTCGGAGTATGAACACGTGGTGCTCTATAAGTTTTGATTGGTAAAAATGAGTAGGGGTCCATGATTTATGTTGGGGAGGGAAAACAATATAAGGGCTTAAGTAATTGGTGATTAGCTTGGAATATGGTTACGTGGTGTTCCAGGATTATTAAATAATTTTCCTACAATTTGCCAATTTGTGATGACAATAATATCCACTTGCAAATAAGTTATTTCTGATGACAACGTTTTTTTTGGTAAAGACATTGTTTTGCAAACTTATTTGTGCCTAATGTTGCTATCGCAAAAAATATTTATGATTTTTTTTTTTTTTTTTTGGTTTTTGTTTTAGTAGGACTATCAACTGAATCATTATGTGAAAAACATTGTTGACACTTTTTTTCTCTTGTCGTAATCAATTACATTTCTATCTCACAATCTTTGATTTCTTGTTTCTTAAGAATTAAACCTCTAAGATTGCTTAAGCCTAAAAGTCATCAATTACTACAAGGTCAATTTTGTAACAAAGCTACAACCTTAACAATTTATGAATCACAAGATTACAAGTTACAACAAAGAAAAGTTAAACAAAACTTGTTATATGAAGAAAGATTAGAGAAAACAAAAAAACTTGCTTAAGACATTGCTTTTTTTTCTTTTTTGGTTTAAGTTGAACTTTTGTGAAACATTTACGTTCTGTTTGGAATAGAAATTTAAAGGGATTTATTGAGGGAAGTGAAAGGAAAGGGAAAATTAAATTTCAGTGAAATAGTGGGAAAAAAATTAGATTTTCATAATGGTGCAATTCTCCTGTGTATATAGTGCAAATTCATTTCTGTGTTTGGTACAACTCTTCTTGTGTGTCAGAATTGTAAAAAAAAAAAAAAATTCCATTTGTAGTGTAATTTTTTTTTTCTCACTGCTGCTCCATGTATTTGCAAACCCCCCCTTCCCCCCCCCAAAAAAAAAGCTTATATTTTATTAATTTTTCCTTCCTTTTTTCTTTTCCTGTAAAAATTCTTTCTTAAATGTTTGATTTAAACATGATAATACGGAGTGTCGTCGTGTATGGGCTGGACCGATCCAAGCTCCTCAAGCCCACTGGAAAACCTGCAAGCAAGTTCAATCGGGAGACGGGGTAGTCCCCCGGCGAACCCTCCGGTGTGTGAATTAGAAAGGGTGATAGGCAAGACGTAGAGAGGAAGATGAGAGAGAGAGGGAGATAGAAAAACTTAACCTTCTTCTTGTCTTCGATCTTTGCTTATATCCTCTGGTAATCATTTCGTTGTCTCAGCCGTTCTGACCTTCCCGCCGAAAGCTTGCGCCGTGGTTCGTCTTGTTCAGGGTGAGGGGGCGCCATCCCGGCTGAGTGGTGTTGTCGCAATAAATGCGGTGATGGGTCGCATTAATGGTGATGTGCTTGTGGCAATAACTTTGCAGATCTTTGTCTGCTGACATGGCCTGTTCCGCGCCTGCCACGTGTCCGGGCATCATTGGCCTTCCCTGCTCAGTTGGCTTCCAGTTGTACCGGGTTTCAGTGACCGGGTTGCGTAATGGGGTCTAGACGGTGGACTTGGGTTTATCCATGATGGGCTGTGGTCCTTGTGGGCCTATCCCTGTCAGTAGTCCCCCATTCCCGAGTGCAGCTTTAGTCCAACGAAGGGAATAATGATAAGGAGGATGGTGGACGAGGCCGAGCAGGGGGGGGTGACCGAGCGGACGGGGACGACCGCAAGGGTGACCGAGTGGGCGGGCCGACCGCAAGGGTGACCGAGTGGGCGAGGCCGACCGCAAGGGTGACCGAGTGGACGAGGCCGACCGCAAGGGTGACCGAGTGGGTGAAGCCGACCGCAAGGGTGACCGAGTGGACGAGGCCGACCGCAAGGGTGACCGAGTGGGCGAGGCCGACCGCAAGGGTGACCGAGTGGGCGAGGCCGACCGCAAGGGTGACCGAGTGGACGAGGCCGACCGCAAGGGTGACTGAGTGGGCGAGGCCGACCGCAAGGGTGACCGAGTGGGCGAGGCCGACCGCAAGGGTGACCGAGTGGGCGAGGCCGACCGCAAGGGTGACCGAGTGGACGAGGCCGACCGCAAGGGTGACCGAGTGGGCGAAGCCGACCGCAAGGGTGACCGGTGTGGGCGGGCACGGGGCTCGAGAGGCGGCGTGTTACGTGGTGATGTGAAGTGGAGAAGACAAGGTGAGGGCAGAAGTCAGTGCATCTGGGCCATACACGTGTCAGGATTTCGGGGGAGGGGAAACGTCAAGCGTTGGATTAGGAGTGAAGCGTCAGGGGATTATTATGGGCATTGATGAGACAGTTTTGGCGGATGATTTGAAAGGTTTTCAAACTGGCGAAAATTAACTGGGACCCTTGGAATACGGGTAAACCGTGGGGATTTGGTATCATTCGATTTACTTACCTGTTTTCAAGAACCCAAAACATTCCAAGTATCACACCATTTGTTGCGCGCAATACACCATTAGAGCATTTCTTCGACTTCCTAGTGCCTGCTGCAGAAGCGATCCGCAGACATACTCTAGAGATGGCGCGTGAATGGGACGTGAACGTGAGGGTGGATCCTCTGGGAGACGACGATGCGGAGGAATTAGCCGCACAATACAGGACGGAGAAGGTGGGGGAACCAGCGAGGCGTGTCCATGATTCCACCGTGGTAGTCGCGGCCCAGCCCATCAGCCAGGTGGAACCAGACCACTGGCATTCGAGGGCCGACAGATCCCTAATTACGGCGGCGGAGTTGGAGGCTATCCGTGAGAAGTACCAAATTCCGGTGGAAGTGGAATTACAGGTGCCAGAATCGGCGGAGAGGCCGTCTGACGTCAAGGTGGGGGTGTTCTCCCTCTACGAGGAAGCTCTGAAAGGGGGGTTGAGGCTGCCTCTGCCGCAAATCGTGGTAGATGTGCTCAATCACCTGGAGATAGCACCAGGGCAACTGATGCCCAATGCATGGAAAATCCTGCTGGCCTGCGCAAGTGCTTGGCCGAAGGCGAGCGGAGGGGTGGCAATGACGGTGGAGGAGTTCTTTGGATGTTACAAGGCTGCAGGCCAGCAGGAGACTTGGGTCACCCTCCAGGCGTTGGCAGGGAAGGGTTTGGTGGCTGGTTTACCGACGTCCATCAAAGGTTGGAGGCCGCGGTGGTTCTATGTGTCCATCGCTGGAGGGGTTGGTGTGCGCACTGTGTGGAAGGTGCCAACCAAGTATGCAGAGCTAAAGTTGGGGGCGGCGGCGGAGGAGCGGGTAAAGAAAGTGAAGGAGTGGAGGGAAAAGGAGAAGGTGAAGTGGGACGAGTTGGTGCAGCCGTCGGCGCTATTTCAGGCGGGGCTGGGCCCGCGACCGATCGGGGGGGACCTCGACCGATCGGAGTTGGAGGCCCGAAGGAAGGCACAGGAAGCGGAGGACCAGGCCGCTATGGTGAAGGCTCAGAAATTCAAAGAGGCTCAGGATGGTCGACCACCGCAGCCGCTTGCGGGGGAGAGGATTCGACCTCGTCCCAAGCCCCTGGGGGAGAAAGATCTGAGCGCATTTGAGCCGCGGAAGCTCCCTGTGGATCCGGTGAAGGAGAAGGCCAGGAAGGAGGCAAAGGGACTGAGGAGGAAGAAGAGAAGTGCCCCAGAGGGGGTTGTAGAGGAGCCTAGGCCTAAGAAGATGAAGGAGGCCCCGATGGCGGAGGAGGCCCCGGTTGCAGAGGGGACTGCAGAAAGGGGGGTCGTCGCAGAGGTGGTGGACGTGTCCTCTCAAATTAGGGATGTTTTGCCAATGAGGGCTGCGATCAGGATGGGGGTGGGGACCAGGGATCCTGAGCAAAGGGCGGAAGAGCGACCCCAAGGAGGTCCTGAACAAAGGTTGGAGGAGCGACCCCAAGGGGGTCCTGCGCCAAAGGAAAGGGGGGTCGGTCTGAGTACCACTATCTACCACGCGCGGGCTGTGGCTGGGAAACTTGAGGGAGATGGAGGCCCAGCTAAGGCGGTGGCAGATCGGTTGGTGAAGGTGGTGGAGGAGTCGGCATTGCGCTCGGCCGCTGGATTTAGCGAGGCGGATCTGTTCAGGGGGCTGTGCTCCGCCCAGATGGAGGTAACTACCCTGGCAGGGGCCTTGCTGAGGAAGGCTGCGGCGTCCAAGATTAAAGCTGAAGAGGCCAAGGCAGACCTCACCAAGCTGAAGGAGGAGAGTGCTTCATGGAAGACTGCCCACACGGAGCTGCCATCTGTCACGTCGGAGTTAGAGGACGCACGCCGCAGGGTTGTGTCGCTCGAGTTCCAGTTGACTGGTGAGCAGAAGAAGTTAGAGGAGGCCAAGAAGGCTCATGATGTGGCGGTTGAGCGGCATGAGGAGGCCATGAATAATAACGAGGATCTTGTCAGACAGAGAGACGAGGCAGATGCTAAGGTGGAGGCTCTGCAGAAGGCGTTGGAGGATGAGTTGGCCAAAGCAGAGGAGGAGAAGGTGAAACTGAGGAGGGAGTTGGAAGTGGAGGGTGAGAAGGCGAGGGCGGATAGGGAGGGCCTAAGGAAGGAGGCGGAGGAGGAGAAGATGAAGTTGATTGCTGAGGGGGAGGCCTGGAAGAGGGAGCTAGAGGCTGAAAGGGCCAAGGCTGCGGCTGAGAAGGAGGCCCTACAGAAAGAGCTGGACGAAGAGAAGGCGAAAGCGGCCTCAGAAAGGGCAGCCTATCCTGATCTTTGTGTTGCGGCTGTTACCCAATTCAAAGGGTCTCCTGAGTTCCAGATGGCAATTGACGCAGCAGTTGCCAGCAGCTTGGCGAGGGAAGAGTCTGGGGGGGCTGGCTCATCACGGGTGACGGCTGAAGGAAGACCTGAATCTGAAGTTATAGAGAGCTTCCAACGATCGGATTTTTATAAGCATGAAATGGCAGAGTTCTGGGACAGCGGCTGGAGAATGTTCAAGCGCAAGGCTGAAGAGTTGTTCCCAGAGCTTGACTTCAGCAGGGTGGTGGTTGAAGAGGATGATGTGGCCCAGTCCCCCCTGGACGAGGGGATAGAAGAAGCAGATCTTATCTCCAGTGAGGAGGAGGAGTGATCTGGAGGATAGGTGTACTGGGGAGTTTTTGTTTGTTTGTTTGTTTGTTTGTTTGTTTTTTTTTTTTTTTTTTTTTTTTTTTTGGAAGGTATGTAAGTAATTTGTACACACATTTTTGAATGAATAAAATGGCAGTTATGGTTCGAATTGATGATTCCAGTGTATTTCCCCTTGTGTTGGTCTGGCCTTTGTTTGTTTGTTTTTTTTTTTTTGATTATTTTGTGCACTGATGTTTTCAGCAAAGACTTGTGCCAGACAGTAGGGCAAGCCAGAATAGGATGATGAATGATCCAATACAGAGTGAAATAGCAAATTTGTTTAAGTGTGGGGGGAATCTGGGAAGTAATGTTTCAAGTTGAATGAGCATGGAAGTAGACTAAAACGTGATGTTGAAGATGTGATGTGCGAATGAAATATGGGAGAGCATCTTTAAAATATTGACTAAGTGTCAAATTACCTTGAAAGAGTAGACCGAAATGTAATGTTGAAGATGTGATTGGCAAATGAAATATGGGAGGACATCTTTAAAATATGACTAAGTGTCAAATTATTTTGAAGTTGTGGTTAAGCGTCAGATCATGATTGAGTGTTGTGCTTTACGAGTTTTCATTCATAGGTCTGACTGGAGCGTGTAGAAATGCTCAGGTCTGGTTCTGACTGCGGCTGTTGAGGTTTTGAAGAGTGCTCAGTGCTCGGTCTGGCTGAGGCTTTTGTACATGCTCAGGTCGGACTGAGGCTTTTGAAGGTGCTCGGTCTGGCCGAGGCTTTTGAAAGTGCTCGGTCTGGCCGAGGCTTTTGAAAGTGCTCAGGTCTGGCTGAGGCTTTTGAAGGTGCTCGGTCTGGCCGAGGCTTTTGAAAGTGCTCAGGTCGGACTGAGGCTTTTGAAAGTGCTCAGGTCTGGCTGAGGCTTTTGAAAGTGCTCAGGTCGGACTGAGGCTTCTGAAAGTGCTCAGATCGGACTGAGACTTTTGAAGGTGCTCAGGTTGGACTGAGGCTTTTGAAGGTGCTCAGGTCGGGCTGAGGCTTTTGAAGGTGCTCAGGTCGGACTGAGGCTTTTGAAAGTGCTCAGTCTGGCGGAGGCTTTTGAAAGTGCTCAGGTCGGACTGAGGCTTTTGAAAGTGCTCAGGTCGGACTGAGGCTTTTGGAGGTGCTCAGGTCGGACTGAGGCTTTTGAAGGTGCTCAGGTCGGACTGAGGCTTTTGAAAGTGCTCAGGTCGGACTGAGGCTTTTGAAAGTGCTCAGGTCTGGCTGAGGCTTTTGAAAGTGCTCAGGTCGGACTGAGGCTTTTGAAAGTGCTCAGGTCGGACTGAGGCTTTTGAGGGTGCTCGGTCGGACTGAGGCTTGTTAAAGTGCTCAGGTCAGACTGAGGCTTGTTAAAGTGCTCAGGTCAGACTGAGGCTTTTGAAGGTGCTCGGTCGGACTGAGGCTTTTGAAGGTGGCGCTGCAAATAAAAAATTTCATGAAAACTACATTCAAACAGTTGAATTATAGCAAGTGGGAACTGCCAGTCGATATTTGTATTATGTATTGAAAAGGAAAGTACAACAATTTTAACAATACAAAAGCAAGGATTCATTGATAGTAACGCTTCAGATGTTCAGCATTCCAAGGATGGGTAAGGTCTCGGCCATCCATATCTTGAAGTCGATAGGTGCCTAGCCGCGGGCGGGCCTTCACCACGTAGGGTCCCTCCCATTTGGCTGCCAATTTGCCCTCGGTTGGATTCTTGGTGGCAAGAGTTGCTTCTCTCAACACAAGGTCGCCAGGAGAGAACTCCCGTGGTCGTACTCTGCGGTTATAGTGTGTTCTCATTTTCTGCTGATACGAAGCCAATCTGACAGCGGCAGTCTCTCTGAGCTCCTCGATGAGATCCAGGTCTGCTCGACGGAGTTCTTCGGCTGAGGAGAGATCTGGATGTAAGATCCTGGGGGTGGGCAGACCGACTTCCACAGGAATGACCGCCTCGGCGCCATATGTTAAACGAAAAGGGGTCTCCCCAGTGGGAGTCCGGGCAGTGGTTCGGTAAGCCCAGAGTACATGTGGTAGTTCCTCGGCCCAAAGGCCTTTAGCAGCTTCGAGCTTAGTTTTGATGATCTTCAGGAAGGATGAGCGGTTGGTGACCTCAACCTGGCCATTTGCTTGGGGATGACCGGGGGAAGCAGAAGCATGGTTTGAATGTGGAGGTCTGCACAAAAATTTCCTGTATTTAGCATTGTCGAACTGTTTGCCGTTTGTCTGAGACGATGGCCTGAGGGATGCCCAAATCTGCAGACAATTGATTGCCAGATAAACTTGGTGGTGTTCTCGCTCGGTGATATGTGGCGAGGGGTTCTGCTTCGACCCACTTGGTGAAGTAATCAATGGCGACAATTGCGAACTTGGTCTGGCCTCGACCAGTGGGAAGTGGACCAACCAGGTCAATACCCCATTTGGCGAACGGGTAAGGACTGCAGAGATTGATCAGCTCAGTGGGAGGGAGCATGGGGGACGTTGGCGAAGCGCTGACACTTGTCGCATTTCAGCACGAAATCAGAGGCATCTTTGTTGAGGGTCGGCCAGAAGTAGCCTGTACGGAGTACTTTGAGTGCGAGAGACCTGCCACCCGAATGATTGCCACAGATTCCTTCATGGATCTCTTGCATTACATAGGTTGCTTGGGCGGGGCTGAGACACCGCAGGTACGGTCGTGAGAAACCGCGCTTGTAAAGGAGGCCGTCGACCAGAATGTAGTTAGCTGACCGAGCTCTGACCTTGGCAGCCTGCTGTTGGTCATCTGGGAGTTCACCAGTGGTCAAGAAGAGGAAGATGTCGGATGCCCAAGGGATGGGTTCCGTCTGGAGGAACTGCACTTCCTGCGGGTCGGGTGAGATGGCTGGGTGAGTCAGGTATTCGAGGCGAACTCCATGGCTGAGGTCGGATTGGTCGGCGGAGGCCAGCTGGGCCATCTCATCTGCTTTGGAGTTTTCCGCCCGAGGTATGTGTCTGATATGGAAAGTGTTGAAGAGGCGGACAAGGGTGAGGCGCCAGTCCCTGTAAGTCCGCATTGTGGTATCCTTGGCATCGAATTCACCGGTGATCTGACCGACGATGAGTTGGGAGTCACTGAATACGCGGATGTGGCTAACACCAATATCTTTGGCTAAACGGGAGTCCCGCTACCAGTGCTTCGTATTCGGCCTCATTGTTGCTGGCCGCAAACAAGAGGCGGAGGGCACATTTGAAATAGCCCCCTTCAGGGGATGTGAGGATGAGGCCGGCCCCACTTCCTTCCCTACGAGACGAGCCGTCGACATTGAGTGTCCAATAATGAGGATCCTCGGGTTCTGGGGGAGTTGTTGGGGGTGCTGGATTTGTGGTTGGGACTGGATTGGTGAATTCCAAAATGAAGTCGGCTACGGCTTGGCCTTTGATTGCTGTCCGGGGGCGATAAGTGATGTCGAACTGGCTTAAGTTCTACTGACCACTGCATTAGTCTTCCTGAGAGCTCGGGTTGCTGCGATGACTTTCTTCAGGGGCTGGTCGGTGAGAACTACTATGGAATGGGCTTGGAAGTAGGGGCGGAGTCGTCTGGAGGCGGTGACCAGGGCCAGGGACAGCTTTTCTAATAGGGGGTAGTTCTGCTCCGCTCCCCTGAGGGCTCGGCTAATGTAGTAGACCGGCCGTTGGACTGAGCCGTCCTCCCTGATGAGTGCTGCACTGATGGCAGTGCTGGATACTGCTAGGTAGAGGAAGAGGGGCTCGCCGGTAATTGCCTGTGAGAGGAGGGGAGGATTGGCCATGCACTGTTTTAACTGTTGAAAGGCTTCTTCTGATTCCGTTGTCCACTCAAAAGTCTGCCGCAGGATTTTGAAAAATGGCAGGCACTTATCCGTTGCGCGGGAGATGAAGCGGTTGAGGGCTGCCACTCTGCCGGTGAGCCTTTGGACCTCTTTAACGGTTTTGGGTGACTGCATCTCGACCAAGGCCTTGATCTTCTCTGGGTTGGCCTCGATGCCGCGCTGACTGACCATGAAACCTAGGAATTTGCCAGATCCTACGCCGAAGGCGCACTTTTCTGGGTTGAGTTTCATCTGATATTTGCGAAGGGTGGCAAAGGTCTCTCGTAGGTCGGTGAGGTGGTCAGCAGAGAGCTTGCTCTTGACCAGCATGTCATCCACATACACTTCCATGTTCCGTCCGATCTGATGGTGGAAGACTGTATTGACCAAACGTTGGTAGGTGGCCCCAGCATTCTTTAGTCCGAACGGCATGACACGGTAGTGGTAGGTCCCCCCGGTCAGTGATGAAGGATGTGTGTTCCTGGTCGGCTGAGTGCATCACGATTTGGTTGTAGCCTGAAAAAGCATCCATGAAGCTAAGCATTTGATGACCGGCCGTGGCGTCGACCAGTAGATCAATGCGGGGGAGAGGATAGCTATCTTTGGGACAAGCTCGGTTCAAGTCGGAGTAATCGACGCAGAGACGCCACTTGCCATTGTTTTTGCGGACCAGGACCACGTTGGACAGCCACTTAGGATAATCCACATTGCGAATAAACTGGGCCTCGAGGAGTTTGTCAACCTCTGCAGCTATGAGATTGTTGCGCTCTGGATGGAAAATACGCTGCCTTTGTCGGTAGGGTCGGAAGTGAGGTTCGATGCTGAGGCGGTGAGTTATGAAAGAGGGGTCAATGCCTGGCATGTCTGCATGGGTCCAAACAAAGACGTCTCTGTGCTCGGTCAGGAGGGCGGTGAGGTCGGCTTTTGCTTTGGGAGGTAGTTGACTACCGATTTTGGCTGTTCTGAGTGGGTTGGTGGGGTCGATGTTAACTTCAACGAGTTCCTCCACAGGTTCGCCTCTGATTAATTCGTCCTCATCTCGGACGTCAAGTCCTTCAATGATCATCGCCTCCTTCAACTTAACTTCTTTGAGGGAGGCCACATAACATTCTCTAGCGACGGTCTGTTCTCCCCTGACAGTTCCGACCCCGAGATCGGTAGGAAACTTGAGGGCAAGATGATAGGTGGATGTGATGGCTTGGAAGGCGTTGAGGGCAGTGCGGCCGAGGATGATGTTGTAGGCAGATGGGCAATCAACCACCAGGAAGGTGAGCAACTTTGTGGTTTGCCGTGGGTACTCTCCAATGGTGATGGGGAGATCAATGGAGCCGATAGAGGTCACTCGGTCACCAGTGAAACCAACCAAGGGGGTTTGGAGTGGAGATAGGCTTTCCTCCCCGAGTTTCAGTTGGCGGAAGCAGTTGAGGAAGATGATGTCCGAAGAGCTACCATTGTCGATGAGAACTCGCCTGACTTTATAATTGGAGACAACGGTGGAGATGACGAGGGGATCGTCGTGAGGATAACGGATGCCAGTGCAGTCGGTGTCCGTGAAGGTAATGGGCTCTGTCCACTGCTTGGGTTGTTTGAGGGGTCGGTCGACTGTAGCGACTGCTTTGTCTGAGCCCTGTCGTACTTTCCTGAGCTCTGCCCTCTGAGCCGAGCGGGATGGCCCCCCCACAGGCGAGACCACCTGAAATAACTCTAATTTCGCCGACTGGTGGAGGTGGATTGCCTTGAGGCCGAGGTTGTTGGGGGGGGTCGGTCATGCCCCTGGTCTGGCTGAGCTGGCCGGCGTGGAGGGGTGTGTCTGCGATTGTCTCTGTGGGGCTCGGTCCTTTGTCTCTGTTGGGGGCGGGCGTCTGTGAAGCGGCTTAGACGCCCCTGGCGAATGAGGGTCTCCACCTGGTCTTTGAGGCTGATGCATTCGTCGGTGTTATGGCCATGATCCTGGTGGAAACGGCAATATTTGGACTGGTCTTTACGGTTGGAAGGGTTCCGTGGAGGAAGAGGCCACTTGAGGGGGTAGTCCCGTTGGATCTGGTTAAGAACTTGTTCCATGGGAGTATTGAGGGGGGTATATTGCTCGAACCGACCGGGGGGTCTGGTTGGGGCTGACCGGTCGGCGCGAGGGGGTCGGTCGGCATAGCGGGATGTTTGGTTATGATGCCGGGCGTTACTGGATTCTTGGTCTTTCCTCTTTTCTCTGGGGGCCAGATATTTAGTCGTGGAGTCTTGCCGAGCGGCTAGAGAATCCTCGGCGTTCATGTACTTTTGGGCTTTGGAGAGCAAGGCTGCCATGGATGTCGGGGGGTTCTTGGAGAGGGAGAAGAGGAAATCGGATGACCGCAGACCGGCCATGAAGGCTGTGAGGATGACTTTATCGTCATTTTCAGCAACTTGTAAGGCTTCGGTGTTAAAGCGAGTGACGAAGCTGCGCAGTGACTCCCCCTCGGTCTGACGGATGTTGAGGAGTTGGGTCGCCGGACGTCGCTGGCGTTGGGCCCCGATGAAGTGGTTCAGGAAGGAGTCACTGAGGTGTTGGAATGTGGAGACCGAATCCGGGTGGCAACTGGCTGAACCATAGCCGAGCCGACCCCTTCAGTGTCACGGGAAAGGCTCGGCACATGATCTCGTCAGGGAAAGCATGGAGGATCATGAGGGTACGGTAGGTCTCCAGGTGGTCGACGGGGTCGGTCGTTCCGTCAAAGGGGTCGATGGTAGGCATTTTGAACTTGGCGGGTAGGGGTTTGTCTCGGATGGAGGCGACAAATGGGGAGTTTGCTGTGGTGGAGGGGCTTATGTTGGATGTTCTGCATAACCCCTTGGAGCTGGAGTTTCATGGCTCGGAGTTCGGCGTCCCAAAGGGGGATGTTGTCGCCGCCAGAGGGAGACAGATGTTGGACGCTGCTAGCTTCTCCCTCTGGAGCTGGAGCTATGACTGATGGACGTGGGGGTGGGGGAGGCGGATGTATATGTGGGTGAGGGAGTTGCAACCCCCCCGAGTTGGGAGGATTGGGTTGTGGAACAGTATGGCCTGGAACTTGTTCTAGATGGGGTGGAATATCTGGGGGTGGAGGTATAGGGAGGTTTCTTTGTAGCAGAGCATTGATTAGGGCTTGGTTTTGTTCGGCCATACGGTTGATGCTGTTGGTGAGCTCGGTGAAGTACTGTGGTGGATTGTTTGGGTTGGGAGGGTCGGTTTGGTGGTCGGTAGCATTATGGTGGGAAGCCATGGATCTAGTCGTGACCATACACTTGACGGATGAGGTGAGAAGGTTACTGGAACAGGGTCTCCGGCGGCAATGAACACAACTGGCGCACGGACAAACCGGTTTCCCACAGACGGCGCCAACTGATAATACGGAGTGTCGTCGTGTATGGGCTGGACCGATCCAAGCTCCTCAAGCCCACTGGAAAACCTGCAAGCAAGTTCAATCGGGAGACGGGGTAGTCCCCCGGCGAACCCTCCGGTGTGTGAATTAGAAAGGGTGATAGGCAAGACGTAGAGAGGAAGATGAGAGAGAGAGGGAGATAGAAAAACTTAACCTTCTTCTTGTCTTCGATCTTTGCTTATATCCTCTGGTAATCATTTCGTTGTCTCAGCCGTTCTGACCTTCCCGCCGAAAGCTTGCGCCGTGGTTCGTCTTGTTCAGGGTGAGGGGGCGCCATCCCGGCTGAGTGGTGTTGTCGCAATAAATGCGGTGATGGGTCGCATTAATGGTGATGTGCTTGTGGCAATAACTTTGCAGATCTTTGTCTGCTGACATGGCCTGTTCTGCGCCTACCACGTGTCCGGGCATCATTGGCCTTCCCTGCTCAGTTGGCTTCCAGTTGTACCGGGTTTCAGTGACCGGGTTGCGTAATGGGGTCTAGACGGTGGACTTGGGTTTATCCATGATGGGCCGTGGTCCTTGTGGGCCTATCCCTGTCAAAACACAACCTTAGACTAAGTTTGAATTTTGACTACGTGGGAATAGAAAAATAAAGAAAAAAACAAAAAAGAGAAACGAAAAAAAAGAGAAAGTAGTGACAAGCTTATGGATAAAAAGAAAAAAAAAATGAGTGGTTGTTGAAATTTGATTATCAACGCATCGTGTTATTGTACACGGGGTTGGTCACCATACAACCAGAGAGAGTGATAGAATGCATGGTATGGATTTGACTTGGATTTCTATGATACTTTTATCTGCAATTATTTTGTCATGGTGTCATTACAAAACACACGTCGATTATAAAAATTTAATTTGATGGTTCAAGTTTAAATTAAGATAAAATAATATTAAAATACAGTATTATCTTATTATTTTAAATTACACATCTAAAAATGATATGATTTTATTTCAATTTTAAACTCAAAATTTTTTTTTTTTGATAACCAGATATTCGGACTAGTTTATGTGTATTTCAACTAATCTTGGAATTTTGAAGTTAACTATCGAAAAATCTTTTGGGATGCTTAACTTTCATAAGATTTGACCTAGCAACTTTTTAGATGATAAACCCTTTGGTTGCCTCTGATCCTGATCTTAATTGATTTCTATTTACGAGCTAAGAATGAACAAGCTGGAGATTAAAAAAAAATGAAAATAATGTCCTCCGATAGCTAGGAACAAAATCCAGGTTAAGTCTGGTGGACATCCCACATGATTAAATTATACATAAAAGTTCGAAAATAATAAGTATTTATGTTATATATAGGTGCCTTATATAGACATGTATATTTTATCTTTTATTTTTTGTAATTTAATTCTATATATGTACACACATTAGCCAACTCCTACAAAAAAAAAGAAAAAAAAAAGAAGGGAAAGTTTAAGCATGCAATGTCATAGTTGTATCGCATTGATCTTGATTACTTTATGTTAGGTTTTTATTCTTGGCAATCTCGTTTAACCAAACTCCTTTCAGTTGTAATTATATTCGATCTTTTATTTTAGTAAGCTTTGAGTTTTAAATGCAAATCCAACCCGAATTGTGCCTTGCCGAAAGATATTTCAGAAGTTAATTCTTTCTTGTTTGCACTTCGCTAACTGTGTTGAGAATCAAGCTGCCCGGTCAGCTCACAGGGGTCCATGGGGCAGCACCCAAGTGAGGTTAAGGGGCAACCCCTAGAAGCAAAATGCAAAAATGCATTCGAAGTTGCTTGTCCGCTCGAGCGGTCGTTTGTAGGCTCAAGCAAAGAACGTTTGGTTTCAGAAGTTTGACCTGTCTGCAAAAGTATTGGAAGTTGGGATTTTATGCTCGAGCGAACTTTCCAGCGCTCGAGCGAGGCTCGCTCGAGCGGCCATTTTGCGCTCACGGCGGAGATCGCAGATCAGTTTTCTATAAATATGTGGTTTCATCCGTTTTTAGGGTTACGGCTTCCAAATTTTCTTCTTGGGTATTAGGGTTTATATCAGGAGCTTCTTTGCTAGTTTTCTTTGATATTTGTTTGAGTTTAAATCTAATTTGAAAAGTACACATCAAAGGATTGTTTTTTCGTTCAATACAAAAAAGAGTGTTGTTCTTCAGTGGATTCCGTGGAATTTAGGCCTGAAACTTTGGTAGATTCTAGAGTGGCTCATAGTCGTGATTTGACATCGGTATTGTGGATTCAACGTTGGGTAAGACAATTCGGAGGTGAAGACAGGGCTGGAAAAGGCACATAGGGGGTCGTTCGATTCGGGCATGGATTCTTTAGGTAATTGAGAGTACACTTGTGTAATTCCTTTATGTCTTCTTAGTGGATTGTTTTGTGGCTGTTGCCCATGGTTTTTTTTTGTCACAATTAGAGGCACTCTAATTGTGATTTTTCCATGTTAAAATCATAGTATCGATTTGTCCTTGATTGTTTGATTGAGATTGTTATTTACTGCTTAAAAATTGATGCATAATTACAAATCAATATTTAGGAGATTTCTAAATTTTTCACTTTAGAAGGAAATAAAATGATTAAAGAGGTACATGAATATTTAGGCCTGGTTTGGGATACTCAAAAAAATTCAAAAAGTCAAAAAATTACTAAAAAAATTAAAAAGTTATCACTATTCACCAAAAAAAAAATTTAACTTTACACACAAATTATTACAAAACAACTCTGACGTCCCACATGCACAAAGTTGAGTTTTTTGAAAAAATTGCACAGGTGGGGTGCATAAACAACACAGTATTGTTCGGTCCGTGAAGCCCCATCACAGGTCCTGTTTTGAAAATCTAAACTGTTAAATGTGTAGAACTCATTTGAGTACTATATGTCTGTAAAACATCACGTTGATCGAATATCGCTAACTACATGATCAAATCAGTTTTGTATAAAAAAATAGATGGTGTTATAGTTAACGATTGAAAAAAAACTAATCCGATCAGATAGCTATCGATATTCGATCAACGTAATTTTTTAAATGCATATAGTACTCGACGAGTTTTACACATTGAACGATTCAGATTATCAAAACCGGACCCGTGCGGGCCCCCCACGAGCCGAACAGTACCATCTAATGCAATGCCCGAAAAGTAGGCACCATTTCTTAAAGTCAATTCACTCTGCCCAGACGGACGGTCGTACTGCCTATGTCCTTATCTTCTTCTACACACTAATTTTACAATTTTTTAATACACATTTTTTCGTAAAAAGTCAACAAGTTAACCCAAACAATCATTTTTTTTTTCTTTAACTTTTTAGTCCGAAAAGTCAAAAAGTACACTTATTTAGAACGCCCAAAACAATCCTTTAATTCACTTTAAATTTGTTCCTAATAAAGAAATGCATTGCTGAGAGTTTCTGACATTCAAATACTCAAACCATTAATTGTATGTACCATGTCACTCATAATTTAGCATTATAACTAGGTTTTTTAATTATACTATGTAAGAATTTTAAAATATTAAATTATCTCCACAATTCAATTTAACAATAAGACATCAAATATCGTTAAACTAGTTTGAATCAAGTGAATTAATTTTATTTTTGAAATAATCATAATATTATATTATTGACAATTTAATGTAATTGAGATAAATTTTACAAATTAAAATAAGCCTACACACCCTTTCAAGTTAAAGGGTGGATGAGCAATGATTTAATTACTTACCCTGATTTAATTACTTACCCTATATCATTATAAAAAAAAATGCAAAATCAAAATTGAAAAGGGCAATGATTTGTAACCATAAACAATATGACTTTATCAAATTAGAAGGAAGATAAAGACTGGACACCTATAAGGAGAAATATCTTCCCAAACATCTCTATTAATTCACTTCGTTTCGTTAGAGTTTTCCAAAAATACTTTTCAAAAAATTTTACTTTTTTATTTTTCGTATTTTTTTATTTTTACTGAATTTTTTTAATATTTTAAACAATTTTTTTACTTTTTAGACATACCTAACATAAATATACCTAAAAAGTAAAAATTTTATGAAAAAAACCTTTAAAAATTCACTAAATACCAAAAATACAAAAAAAAAAAAAAAAGAGAATTCGGTACATTTTTTTGTATTTTTATGTATTTATTAATTTTTTAAAATATTTTTTCACAATTTTTTTTTATTTTTTAGATACATCTAAATAAGGTGCATCTAAAAAAGTAAAAAAAAAAAATTTAAAATTGTAAAAATATTCACTAAAAAAAAAAAAACACCAAAATAAAAAAACTTAATTTTTAAAAAACTTAATTCAAAAAATTCAAACTAAACACACTGATTATTTTTTTAAAAATTTAAAAAGCCAATGAAAAGTAATATTTGTGTGTAAGAAGAGTGTTTTTTGTTGTGGGGGGGGGGGGGGGGGGGGGGGTGGTTGGGGGTTGGGTGGTTTAATGGTTGGAGTAGAACATTAAAATTTTCGGAAATGCCTCGTAGCTCGAATGCTACGAGGCTCGAAACGGCTCGAAATACGGGAAGAGGAGAGGAGGAAGGGAGGAAGGAAGAAAAAGGGAGAGAAGAGAGGAGGAAGGAAAGAAGCAGAGGAGAAGCAGAGGGAGGGAGGGACGGAGAAGCAGAGGGGAAGCGAGGTCGTCGGTCGTCGGCCCAGCCGAGGTCGTCGGTCGTCGGCCCAGCCAAGCTCGTCGCAGCCTCCGTCGCCTCCGCCGAGCCCGCCGAGATCGCCGAGCTCGTCGCAGCCCCTCCGTCGACGAGATCGCCGAGCTCGTCGCAGCCCTCCGTCGACGAGATCGCCGAGCTCGTCGCAGCCCTCCGTCTTCTTCTTCCTCCATTTTTTAGGCCCCCTCCAGTCCCCCTCACCCTCCCCCTCCTCCTCCTCCTCCTCCCTTCTCTTCTTCTCCCTTCTTCTTCTTCTTCTTCTTCTTCTTCGAGCTCTGCAAAACGACACCAAAACCAGGAAAAAAGAAAAGAAAAAAAAAAAAAAACTCGACACCAAAACGACGTCGTTTTGGTGTCGAGCCAAAATTCGAGCCCTATTATTCGAGCTACCAATCACGACCGTAAAATTTTAAGTATGCTCCAAAGTCTGAATAGCAAGAGATAGAAGATATCTAATACTTTGAATTAGGTCTGAAAATGACTTTGAGTTGAAGTAAGAGTATCCACAATGGACACACTAAGCTGTGTGTTAGTGTCAGGTGCCAAGTTTTGGCTAGCTGAGGGTGTTGTTTGGGTCAGCAACGGAGCTGTCAACGTGTGTGTTAGTGTCATATGTTAATATGTGTGTTATCTGCAGCGAGCGTTTTAGCCAGCGAAGGAAAGAGTGAATGTGCGTGTAGGACGTTTGTCCGACCGAAAATCCCCTCGGACGTCCGGCTCTGAATCCTTCAAGAAAGGGGAAAAAAAAAAAATTTGACCTTACCGGTTGATCGGTCAACGGCAATAAATTTTTTTTTTTTTTAACTTGTTGGGATTTTTTTTTTGGACTTGAAATTTAATTTTGGGCTTGAAATTTTTGATTAAACTAAATTATTTATTTATTTTATTTATTATATACACACATATATATATATTTAACACATACATTAACACACCTTTTAACACATTTATTGTACCACCATTCATTCACTATTCACTCACTAAATTAACAAACTCTTAACACATATTTTTGGGTCTCACTTTTAGCACTTTTTGTCATATAACACACTTTAACACACAATTTTAACACATCCATTGTGGATGCCCTAAGGCATCATTTGTTAACTATACATTTTAGTCAAAAAGTCATTATAAGTTGTCACATCACTCTCTCTATTTTTTTACACATCTTTTCGTAAAAAAGCTAAAAAATTACTAAAATAGTCTGTTGCCAAGTTTTGACTAAAATACTAAAAATTACTAAAATGGTTGGAGTAGAACATTAAAATTTTAAGTGTGCTCCAAAGTCTGAATAGCAAGAGATAGAAGATATTTAATACTTTGAATTAGGTCTGAAAATGACTTTGAGTTGAAGTAAGAGCATCCACAATGGACACACTAAGCTGTGTGTTAGTGTTAGGTGCCAAGTTTTGGCTAGCTGAGGGTGTTGTTTGGGGCAGCAATGGAGCTGTTAACGTGTGTGTTAGTAGTGTGTGTTAGTGTCATATGTTAATATGTGTGTTATCTGCAGCGAGCGTTTTAGCTAGTGAATGAAAGAGTGAATGTGTGTGTGGGACGTTCGTCCGATCGAAAGTCCCCCCGGACGTCCGGTTCCGAATCCTTCAAGAAAAGAAAAAAAAAAAAAATTTAGCCTTACCGGTTGATCGGTCAACGACAATAAAAATATATATATAGTATATTTTTTTTATGGACTTGAAATTTAATTTTGGGCTTGAAATTTTTGATTAAACTAAATTATTTATTTATTTTATTTATTATATACACACGTATATATATATATTTAACATACACCTTAACACACCCCTTAACACATCCATTGTACTACCATTCATTCACTATTCACTACTAAATTAACAAACTCTTAACACATATTTTTGGGTCTCAATTTTAACACTTTTTGTCATATAACACACTTTAACACACAATTTTAACACATCCATCGTGGATGCCTAAGGCATCATTTGTTAACTATATATTTTTAGTCAAAAAGTCATTATAAGTTGTCACATCACTCTCTCTATTTTTTTACATATCTTTTCGTAAAAAGTTAAAAAATTACTAAAATAGTTTATTCCCAAACGAGACTTAAATAGTAAGTTGTTTAAATTTGGTTTGATAAGAATTTAAAATTGTATTTAAATTTGACTTGCTTATAGAATGAATTGACTCTCGAACGAGTTTTTAACGAATCAAATGTAAGTCGAACTCTAATAGTTTGATTTATTTATTTATTTTTTATAGTGATATAAGATTATCAAGTTAAGTAACCAATTCTTCCAACTTAATTTGAAATTTAATGAGTTTAAATTTGTGTTCAAACTTATTTTTTTTTCAACAATGCTACTGACCCCTAGCATGGACGCCCCCCAGTGCCACCCCCAGTGACGTGGCAGCGTGTGGTTGGCCCAAAAAAAAAAATAATAATAATTTTTTGCACCAATCAGGGACGACCCCCAGCACCCCCAGCTGGGGGTCTAAGTCATTTTTCTTTTTTTTTACATACCCAATTGATTTGGATTGAATTGTTATCAAGTTGAACATAAGTCATGCTTGCGTAGTTTTCATTTGTTTAATCTAGGGCAAATTACAAATACCTCCCTTGAGATTTAGTGAAAATACAGATTTTCTCCTGAGATTTGAGAAATTACATCCCGCCTCCTGAGGTTTATATTCCATAACAAATTACCCCCTGAGGTTTTTATTTTCATACAGATTCCCCCCTAATTTGTTATGCAAATTTGACCTTCAAGAGACAATTTGTAATTTTTTAAACCTCAAGAAAAGAATCTATATTTTCACCAAACCTCGAGGCGGTGTTTATAATTTGCCCTTTAATCTAAATAGGCCAGGCAGAGGTAAGAAAAGAAAAGTTGAAAAAGATAGAAAAAAGTAGAATGGAGAAAAACGCAAGAGTACAAGGCAGATACTACTTTTATATAATAAATATAATATGATATAATTTCTAAATCACTAATAAATATTAAATGTAATAATATAATCGATTTTATATAGTGTTATCCGCAAATAAAAGTAATCAAATAACCGTAGAGTGAGATTTGGGGTATCCATTTATGGTTTCTACAGCAAAGAGAAAGTACATGTCTGTATAAATTTGTTGATTTGAGATCACAGAATAAATAAATTTTAATAATTCATTATAAATTTTGGATAAATTTTGAATTTAAAAAAAAAATGAAAGAAAGGAAAAAAGGGAATAGAATTGGAGTTTTTGGGTATTGGAGCTTTTTCATTGTCCAACCGCTTTTAAGTCCTTACATTAAAAGGAAGTAGAATTGGCCAGTTTAATCTGGGACCATGAACCCACCGCAATTTTTATTTTAGTAATCTTATTCATCGGACTTTTTACATTTGCACGTGGGCAAATCATTCATAAAATATTCAAATATATTCAATAATTATAATTATATGATTTATCATATTAAATATTTATTTTTAAAAAAAAAAATGAACGGAGAGTTTTAATGTGGATAAGATCATATAATTATAAAAATCTATTTGATGAACCTAAAAAATTAACAAATCAATCATCGAACTAGAGTCCACGATGGGCTCACAGCTCAGATTGGACCATCGAGATGTAGAGAGAAGTCACATTTAAGGAAGTATATTTAGAACAATAAGTTAAGTGTTTACGAAGTACTTAGAATTTTATTTAGAAAAGCAGTGTATGGTTTAGATTCAAACTATTGAAAGGTATAATCTACACTTGGAAAAAATTTAGACTACACAATATTTTTTGAAGACCCTAAATTTACTGTATTTAGAAATGTTATTTTTTTTGTTCTTGCAAGAAAACCAAAAGAATAGCATTGAATTGAAGACATTATAATTGCACAATGTAAAAGTACTTGGAGATGAGAATGGGTTTTATATCTTGACAGCTACAAATTAAATACTGCTGCATATATCAGGAAGATTACTCTGACTATACTTAACCAATCATGAAGTAACTATTCAAGTGGAGTTTGGCTCATAATCATGAGATGAGAAGTCTCCATGTGTCCCTCATCAAACTTGGCCATCAAACTGGCCACCATACTGATAGTTCTTGTTTGAGCAATCAATTAGGAAGTTTCTTGGCTCTTCATGTGAGGTGTAAAATATATTGAGCGAGTGATATTGAAAGAGCAAGTAAGCTCTGTGATTTAATATATTGAAACTGTAAGAAGAGGCTCCATTATATAGAAGCTGCTATACAACATCATCATGAGAGAAAAACATATAAAACAGAAAAGGGGCCGAAAGCAGATAGCCGAAAGCAACCGAAAGAATCATATGCCCTATGCTCTGTCCTATAGTGATTACAGTAATATATTATACTATATACATTATACATTAACATATATTATACTATATACATTAACAGCCCCCCTCAAACTCAAGGAGGATAAACATCAACCAACTGGAGTTTGGAGACAAGTTCAACGAAGCGGCTAGGAGAATGAGCTTTGGTGAAGATATCAGCAGGTTGATCAACAGAAGAGATCGAATGGAGATGGACAGTACCACGAGTGACGTGTTGACGAATAAAGTGGCAGTCAATCTCAATGTGCTTGGTGCGATCATGAAAAACATCATTGTGAGCAATTTGAAGAGCACTGTGATTGTCACAAAAGAGGTTAGTAGCACCAGAGGGGGTAACACCCATGTCAGCAAGAAGCCAACGAAGCCAGAGAAGCTCCTGAGTAGTATCAGCAAGAGCACGGTATTCGGCCTCGGTACTGGAACGAGCAGTAAGAGATTGTTTCTTGCTGCGCCAAGAAATAAGAGAATCACCTAGAAAAAAGCAGAACCCAGTAGTAGAGCGGCGGTCAGTAGGATCTCCAGCCCAATCAGCATCGGAAAAAGCACGAAGCTGGAAAGAGGAGCGAGCGGAATAATGAAGACCATGAAATATGGTGCCTTTGAGATATCGAAGGATACGAACTAATGCAGCATAATGAGGGGTACGAGGAGCCGACATAAACTGGCTGACAATATGAACGGCATAGGCAATATCAGGACGAGTAACAGTGAGATAGACAAGACTGCCAACCAGCTGACGATATAGAGTAGCATCAGAGAGAAGAGTGCTATCAAGAGGTGTAAGATGACTCTGAGGCTCCAGGGGAGTGGAGGCAGTCTTGCAATCCATAAGACCAGCACGTGTGAGAAGATCAGAGGGATACTTAGCCTGAGAGAGAAAAGAACCCGTAGAATCATGAAAAATTTCAAGACCCAAGAAATAGCTGAGAGGACCAAGGTCTTTCATCTCGAAATGATGGCTAAGAAACTGTTTAAGGCGAAGAATACCATCGATATCATCACCGGTGATAATCATGTCATCCACATAAAGCAAAAGCAGGGTGGTCCCTTGAGCTGTTTTTCGAATAAAAAGAGCAATATCATAAGAGCTGGAGGTGAAACCACATTCATGAATAGTAGAGCTGAACTTAGCAAACCAAGCACGTGGAGCTTGTTTTAGACCATATAAAGCACACTGAAGTTTGCAGACTTTATGAGGCGGATAAGTAGACCCAGGGGGAGGTTGCATGTAACAACAGAAATCAAGCTGCAAACAGAGGTGAGACGAGCAACAGGAGCAAATGTCTCCTCGTAGTCAATACCATATTCTTGGTTGAAGCCTTTGGCAACAAGGCGGGCTTTGTAGCGCTCAATAGATCCATCAGAACAAGTCTTGATTTTGTAAACCCATTTGCAGCCAATGACAGTCTTGCCAGGAGGAAGATCAACAATGTCCCAAGTATGAGTTTTGTCTAAAGCCTGCAATTCATCAGTCATAGCATGCTGCCAAAGAGGATTAGAGCGAGCCTTACGATAAGAGGTCGGTTCATAAGTAGAAAAAGCAGTAAAACCAACAATAAAGTCACGAAGACGAGTAGAAGGTTGGGTTACTTGCTGTGGTCGAGTAGAGGGAGGAGGAGCCAGAAGAAGAGACTCAGCAGGAGGGGAGGATCCCGAGGGAGCAAGAGCAGGACTATCAGAGCGAGCAGGTGCATGGGACAGACCAGTAGGCAAGGCAATCTCGAGAGAGGCTGGCAGGGGCGGTGGAGTCGGCGTATCAGAAAACTCGAGAGAGGCTGGCAGGGGTGGTGGAGTAAGCTCATCAGAAAACAGACCTGTGGAAGGATTAGTAAAAAACAAAGAGGGTGAGGGAACGGACAAACGGAAGAGAGAGAGAGAGGAAAACATTTTGTGTTCCCAAAGGACCACATGACGAGAGATACAAAGTCGCTGGGAGAGAGGATCCCAACAACGATATCCCTTATGTTCAATACCATACCCTAAGAAGCAACAAAGGCGAGAACGGGTTTTAAGTTTGGTATGTTCATGAGGTTGGAGAAGAACAAAACAGGCAAATCCAAAGACCTTAAGGCTGGTGTAGGAGGGACGGGTGCCATGCAGACGCTCATAAGGAGTGTGATTATGAATGACAGGTGTAGGGATACAATTGATAGTGTAAACAGCAGTGAGAGCTGCCTCTCCCCAAAAATGTTTCGGACAAGAGGAAGACAGAATGAGAGCGCAAGTAGTGTCGAGAATATGCTGATGTTTCCGTTCAGCACGTCCATTTTGTTGAGACGTACCGGGACAGGAACGATGAGGTTGAGTACTATGACTCTGAAGGAAGGAAAGAAAGTCAAAATCTTTATATTCCATGGCATTGTCGGAGCGAAAAAGCTTAATATTTTTAAAAAATTGTGCTTTAACCATTGCAGCAAAATTGTAATAAAGTTGTTTGAGCTCAGAGCGATTTTTCATAAGAAACAACCATGTAAAACGGGAAAAATCATCGAGAAAAACAACAAAATAGCGTGCGCCGCCCATAGTGGGAGTAGGGGAGAGTCCCCAAATATCAGAATGGATGAGATCAAATGGTGCAAGAAAAACAGAGTCACTTTTATTAAACGACAAAGCAGGTTGTTTGGCAAGTTGACAGGACACACAATCTAAAGCATCAGAACTTACAGGACCTAAATGACCACTAGAAATTAAAGATTTTAAACGACTAACAGAAAGATGGCCTAAACGACAGTGCCAAAGCTGAAAAGGAGATAAAGGAGGAGCAGTGGTAGGAGCTGCGATCTGAGAGGAATCCGGAACATGAAGATGGATGAGTTCGTAGAGACGTCCATGCTTACGGCCTATCCCAAGAGTTTGCCCCGTCCGAGGGTCCTGCACCAAACAACCAGTATAGGAAAAGGTAACAGTTAGACCATGCTCACATAATTGACTAATGGAGATAAGATTTAAAGTAAGAGCAGGCATAAGATATACATGGGATAAAGATAAGTGAGAGGTGGAAACAGA
This sequence comes from Camellia granthamiana, assembly GCA_036172215.1. Taxonomy (NCBI): domain Eukaryota; kingdom Viridiplantae; phylum Streptophyta; class Magnoliopsida; order Ericales; family Theaceae; genus Camellia; species Camellia granthamiana. The sequence continues at coordinate 15,032,084 of CM069906.1, read as the reverse complement.
ACCAACATGACTTACAGACAGAAGAGACCCATCAGCAGTATGGATAGAAGGAACATGAGGAATAGATGAGAGAGGAGTAAAAATAGTAGGGTCGAAGATCATGTGATTACAACAAGCGAAGTCAAAGTACCAAGAAGTGTTACCTGCGGTGACAGACAAAGCAGTAGATGGAGGAGTACTGGAATTCTGCCAAAAATGTTGAAACATGGCTTTGACATCTATTTGAGAGAAGACTGGAGTGGAAGGATCTATAGGGACAGAGGAAGGTAAATCCTTTAAGGCAGCAGCAACAGTGCGTTGAGCAGGCATTGGTTTAAATGGAGTCCCAGAACGGTGAGAGTTGCTGTGGGAAAAATTCCCGGGGGAAGGACCATTGCGAGAGGCACGGGCGGGATTGCGGAAGCAATCTTGTTGGAGATGACCAGGACCAGTCTTGTTGCAAAACCGACAAAGACGAACTGGACAATTAACCAGAAGATGAGTCGACGGAAGAATGCGATTTTGACAGTAGTTGCAGATAGTGGACCTCTGTGGTGAAGGTGGTGAAGGAGAACTCCAAATCTGGGGAGTAGCAAGAACAGAGTCCACAGGGTGCGGATGGAGAGTACCAAACCTGGTTTCCTCTGACAGTAGTTCAGAAATTGCTTGCTCAAGAGTGGGTAAAGGAGTGCGATAAAGGAGAGATGCGCGTACTGGCTCAAAACGGGGAGTGAGAGTCATGAGAAACTGAACCAAGCGCTGTTGGTCACGGTAAGTAGTAAACAAGGTAGCATCCTTAGTACAATCCCATGGAAGTTTAGAAAGAGCGAGCTGATCCCAAACATAATACATTTGGGAGAGGAAATTATTAATGATCTGAGTTGTATCTTGCCGCATACGGTGAAGATGACTCAGAAGCTGATATTGGTGAGCAAGACCAGTAGTCTGATAGCGTTCTTGTAAAAAATCCCAGATGGCCTTAGCTGGAGAGGAAGCAGAGTCAAGTTGGAACCATCCAAACTGAAGGCTGATAGATGTAATAGAAGTATTGCGAAGCCAAGTGATGATCTGATAGTTTTTACTATCCTAATCCTCCAGACGGTTGACATATTTGGCAACGGATTCCGTGGTGGCAGCGGATTCCGTGGTTGCTTGGATGGGTTTGCACACATCCCTAGTGATGATGCGTCAAAGTTTCTTTCCTTTGAGGAACCCAGACATAGCTTGTGCCCATAAGACATAGTTAGTCCCGTCAAGAACAACGGAAATGGGGTGGTTAGAGGAGTTCGGGCGATCCATAAAGGAAAAACAGTACTATTGAGGGAGAATCCGAAAAATCCGAGGGCACCAGTGAATGCAGAAGGTCCAAATTAGTGAGGAACCGAGCTAAACCGGCCAGAAAAGTCAAAAAATAGGGGTGAACTGGCCTGGGAAAGGTGCTGAGCCGGTTTGAGCTGGATCGGCTGGAGCCAAGGGCACAGGCGTGTGCAAGTGGCGCGAGCCGAAGACGAAAGCGGGGTGAGGCGGAGCAGTGCGAGCGAGTGACGCGTGCGGGAGAGCCGGCTCAAACAGATAGCGTAAGCGGCTTGCGAACGCGTGTAGCACGTGAGACGCGGAGAGAAGTGGCTCAAGCGACTGGTGGACGCGTGGAGCGCGTGGGACGTGGAAGGCGAAAGTGGTGACGCGCCGGTGACAAATGTGGCGTGTGAGGGCGCGTGTGGCGTCCAATGATGATGAATCTGATGGCGTTGGATTCAGAGTGAAGAGAATAAGGTTCTATTGTGTCCAATCTGGAATTTTGGATAAGGACGAGATATGCAACAATCTGCTAAACAGAAAAGGTGATGCAGACGAGATACACAGCAGCGGAAGAAGAGACTAGGAAAAACACCTGTGCTTTGATACCATGTAAAATATATTGAGAGAGTGATATTGAAAGAGCAAGTAAGCTCTGTGATTCAATGTATTGAAACTGTAAGAAGAGGCTCCATTATATAGAAGCTGCTATACAATATCATCATGAGATAAAAACATATAAAACAGAAAATGGGCCGAAAGCAGATAGCCGAAAGCAACCGAAAGAATCCTATGCCCTATGCTCTGTCCTATAGTGATTACAGTAATATATTATACTATATACATTATACATTAACATATATTATACTATAAACATTATTATACTATATACATTAACATGAGGATTGATATATTTAATCAACATTGATGAGAGATTAAATAAAAATAGAAATAAAATAAAATATTAAAAATAAATATAAAAAGTTGAAGATTTAAGTAGTTTTTAGAATAAGACTACATATATTGTCGGTGAAATATAAAGAGATACAATAAGACACTTCAACTATAAATAGTTTGGATTTTTTCTAGTTTAGATTATGGATTTGAGTGGACTGTTTGGGTCTATAAGTCTCACGATGGGTTTTGTTTCAATAATTTGAATCATTCATTTTGTAAGACATTCGTATATTATCCATGGGAAAAAAATTAAGTTAATATGATAATCGTAATATTTTCATTTTATCGAATTTGTCTAAAAAAAGTAAACAATTATTTTTAGAGACAAACATGATAAAAAAAAAAAATTGCGATTATTAAATCGACTTAATTTTTTTCACGGATGATATACACGAAGGACTCTACAAAATGAGTAATTCAGATTATTGAAACAAAATTTGTGATGGATCACACAATCCTAGACAACATCCTCCAATCCAAATTTAAACCGGAGAGAAAACCAATATTGAGCAACATATATAGCAAAATTTTAAAATACTAAAATACCCTTATCATTGGTTACACTACCTCATCAATTAGTTAGATCCGTGACCAAAAAATTAATATTTAATAATTATCAAGATCCGCGCTACTTAATTCATCAGATTATGTGAATTTGAATTTGATGGTGGCACTCAACTCACCTGCTACTCTAGATGCATTTGGCATAATACAAAAAAGTCAAAAAGTCACATCATCTCATTTAAATCACATTATCTGTCTATCACATTCCTTCAAACCCAATCCATATTTCACGTTTTTTCGTAAAAAATCAAAAAATGTACTTATTTAGATCATCCCAAACAAATATAAGCAAGTGCTTCTATTATTAATGTGTGCATTGTTAGAGCTAACGTTATGGTAACCGAATTTAATTCCTTTCTCCCTAAATTATTTTGTGAAAGATTCAGATGAATTAATTTTTTTTTTTTTGAATTTTGATTACTTACCCAATTTGTAATCATTATTTTAAATGAAGTAGAAATCCTCATCTTCCACTTCTTGTATAAAAAAAGAAGTTAAATGTGGGTCTAATAAATTTCCAACTATATTGCCATATCTACAACACCTAATAATAAAGAAACCTCTACTCTCTCCTTTTCTTTCTCCTCCTATATAATGGACAAGGATTGTTTTCGGCAATTAAATAAAAAGGGTGTTCTGAATAATTAAATAAAACCTTATGTTTTAAAATTTTAAACTAAATGTTTGAATAAGTTTTATTTTTTTATGTGGGTAAATTTTTTGATATTTCCAAAAACTTGAATGCGATTATTTCAAATATTAGATTATTGAATATTAAAATTCTAGTAATGAGATTCTTATTCTCTCTGTGATTCTAACCATCTTAACAAATTAAAATAAAAAAAAATAATTACATAAAAAGAAGTTCAACAATCATCATAAGAAAGTGGAACTATATTACGTTTTTTTGATTTTCCTAAAATACTCTCACATAGTTGTTTCATCTCAAATTTTATAACTTCTTATCTTATGTAATTGCTCAGATTAAATTCAAATAAAATTTATAATTTTTTACAATTTTAATAAAACACATATCAAAGTATGCACACAGAACTAATAACGAAAAATAAATAAATAAATATAAGATGAACTCCAATCTTTATATATGACAAAGATTGAGATTCTCTTACCCCTCCTAAATAAAAAAAATGTATAAAATTCATCAACTGAACTAACATGTAGTTGTCATAGGCATCCTCATTGTCATCTTTTTCTATAATATTGAGTTCTTTCACCTTCAAAACTTGTATGCATGTGATTAGTCTTTTTTTTTTCTTCGAAAGAAAGTTTCCTCTTTATTAATAAGAGCTAAATCATGCTAGATTGGTATGACAAATAATTTATGGCCCACATCTTTTGAAGGTTACCATGTTGGTTAAACAAATTTATAAAGCAAGCATATGAACTTAAATCAAAAGCGATAATATCAATTATATATATAATTTTAAAAATACAATTTAGTGCTGAAGTCCATTGTGCCAAGTGTAATAAGTGATGTCACAAGTCCAATATATAATGGGATTTAATTTTTATTAAATTTCCCGGAAACATTTCTCAAAGTTTAAAAAAAAAAAAAAAAAAAAAAAAGAAAAAGAAAAAATTGTAATGACAAAATACAAGGGGACTTAAACTTAGGAAAAATTATAGAAAAATAATTTCAGGGAAAAATATCACAAAATGACTGAAAAGTTAATAAAATAATTACAAAAAGGGTAATGCTACATTTTCTACACTTTTAGTATACTACCTAGCATTGTAATTAGTATGGTTGGTTTCAGTTTTCTGAATTTAATTTTCTGAAAAATGAGTTTTTTTGTTTTTCGGATTCTTTTGTTTTTAGTGAATATTTTTAAAATTTTAAGCATTTGTTTATTATTATTTAGATGCACCTTACTTAGATGTATCTAAAAAGTAAAATATTTGTGAAAAATATTTTAAAAAATTAATAAATATACAAAAATACAAAAAACATACTGAATTTTCATTTTTTTTTTGTATTTTTTAGTATTTAGTGATTTTTTTTTAAAAAAAATTTCACAAAAATTATACTTTTCAAGTGTATTTATGTTAGGTGTGTCTAAAAATTAAAAAAATTGCATAAAATATTAAAAAAATCAGTAAAAAAAAAAAGGAAAATAAGAAAGTAGAATTTTCTAAAAAGTGTTTTCAAAAAACTGAAAACAAACGAAGTGATTAGTATAATGAGTCTCACCACTCATGTTTATCAGTTATGACACATGAGATGATACGCTAGAATTGCTATAAAAAGGTGATAAATATAACATTCCTGTTACAAAAATATGAAATTTCTGATTTTCATTCTATTTTTATCTCTCTCTTCTCTTCTCCCTTCCCTCCTTACTTCTTTTCTTCCTTGAGGACAGTATGGATCAATTTAGGATCTTCTACCATGTAGTCAGTTATGAAAGTAGAAAGAGAAGAGAAAAGAGAACTCTTGTATTCAATGTATGAATGAATAGGTACACACTCCTTTGTATAGGAGAGAAGGTAAGTATATACAGAGAATATATTATAAGAAATATATACAAATAATATCCTAATATATCTTAATATACTATATTAACACCTCTCCTCAAACTCAAGGTGGTAATGCAGGTATTAAGTTGAGCTTGGAAAGTAAATCAGAAAAACGTCCTGGAGGATGAGCCCTGGTGAAGATGTCAGCTGTCTGACTGGCAAAGGTCACAAAGATAAGACGAACAGTGCCACTAGTAACGTGTTGCCAGATGAAGTGACAATCAATCTCAATATGCTTGGTATAATCATGGAAGACATTATTATGTGCAATCTGAATAGCACTCTGATTGTCACAATAGATGATAGTGGCAACAGGATGGGGTAAAGAGGGTTAAAACAAGCCTCGCGATAGGAAGTAGGTTGATGAGAGGAAAAAGCAATGGAACCAACAATATAATCATGGAGAAAAACATAAGGCTGTTTTACCCGAGTCGAATGACAATCTGCTGGAGGAGATGGTGGTGGGGATGGAGAAAGTTCCACAGGAGATGATGGAGGAGGCTCTACAAGAGGTAATAGAGAAGGCATAGGACCATTGTTAGATACATAAACCTTATGATTGACAGTAAGCATAAGCAGAAGGCGTTGAACCGGAATCTGCATCAAATTCAGGAGACAGCAAGTCTATAGAAAGATCAGTAAAAAACAGGGAATGGGTGGACTGTGGTAGGTGAAACTTAAACAAAGTAGAGAACATTTTGTATTCCTAGAAAACCACATGACGAGAAATATGAAGACGCTTGGAGACTGGATCCCAACAACGATAGTCTTTATGTTCTATAACATACCCCAGAATGACGAGAACGAGGTTGAGGTTATAGTTTAGTGTGTTCATAAGGTTAAAGGAGAACAAAACAAGCAGAGCCAAAAACTTTAAGAGTGGTGTATGTAGAAGGAGAACCATACAAACGTTCATAAGCAGAGAGATTGGCTATGAGAGGAGTAGGCACATGATTTGTGGTGTAAACAGCAGTGAAAGCAACTTTCCCTCAAAACTTTTCAGGACACGAAGAGGAGATGAGAAGGGCCCGAGTAGTGTCTAGAATATGACGATACTTTCTTTCAGCGTGACCATTTTATTGGGACATGCATGTACAAGAACGATGAGATTGGGTACCATGGGCTCGAAGAAAGGAAAGAAAATCAAAATCCAAGTATTCCATAGCATCATCAGAACGAAAGGTTTTAATAGTTTGAGAAAACTGAGTATGAACCATGACAGAGAAATCATAATAAACTTATTTAAGTTCAGACTGATTTTTGAGAAGAAATATCCAAGTATAACGAAAAAAATCATCAACAAAAATCACAAAATATCTAGACCCTCCCATGGTCGAGGTGGGGGAGGGTCCCCATATATCGGAACACACAAGAGTAAACGGGGCAGTATAAATAGAATTACTTTTATTAAAAGGTAATGCAGGCAGTTTAGCAAGCGGACAAGGTAAACAATCAACATTTTCAGAACTAACACGACCTAACCAACCACTAGAAACCAAAGTTTTTAAACAAGTAAAAGAGACATGTCCTAAACGACAATGCCAAAGGTGAAAAGAAGACATAGAAGTAGAAGCAAAGGAAGAGGCAACAGAAACAGCAGTGGTTGATGTAGATGGAATGCGAAGATGAGGAAGCTCGAACAAACGTTCATGCCTGCGACCTATCCCAAGGATCCGTTTCGTCTGAAGGTCCTGCACCAAACAACCATTAGCAAAAAAAGTGAAGGTGAAACCAAGTTTACACAATTGACCAATAGAGATAAGGTTTAATTTGAGAGCAGGAATGTAATAAACATTAGAAAGAGATACAATGAAAGTAGAAATTTGACTAATGTGACTAACAGAAATATGAGAACTATTAGCAGTATGTATAGAGCGAACAGAGAAGGATGATGAGATGGAAGAAAATATAGTAGAATCAGAGGTCATATGATTACAACAGGCAGAATCAAAATACCATAAAGGATTACCAAATGTGACTGAAAGAGCAGGAGAAGGAAGAGTACCCGATTTAGTAAGCACCTGTTGGATAATGGACTTAACATCATCCGTAGAAAATGATAGAGCAATGGGATCAGTAAGGTGCGGAGTGCAAGCATGAGTAGATTTGGACTGAGGCCCAAAACGTGAAGACCCTTTCCTAGATGAAGAAGCAGGGGGAACGCGAGGACAATTGCTTTGGAGATGACCAGGAGCAGTCTTGTGGCAAGTCAAGCAGTCACGAACTTGGCACTAAAGTAAAGAATGATTGGCACGTAGGCCACGGTTACAACAATAAATGCATGAGATAGGAGGCTGTGAAAATGAAGAACCTCGTGATGATGGCATAACAAGAGCAAAATCCAAAGTTGGAGTTTTGAGCATCCCAAAATGAGTTTCTTTTGACAAGAGTTCAGTAATGGCTTGCTCCAAAGTCGATAAGGGCAAACGATGGAGCAAGGAAGCACGCATAGGTTCAAAGGTGCTATGAAGAGCCATAAGAAGTTGCAATAGTCGCTGATGATTTCTATGAACAATAAATAACTGTGCATCCTCCGAATGTGCCAAAATAGGTTCAGAAAGAGTCAACTGGTCCCAAACAGATGACATCTAGGATAAAAAAACATTGATGGACTGACCAGGCTCTTGGCGCATATGATGAAGAGTTTGTGAAAGTTGATGTTGGTAAGTATGGCCAGTAGTCTGATAACGTTCCTTTAAGAAATTCCAAATTGCCTTAGCAGGAGAGACAATGGAATCGTCATTCTGAAAGCATCCAAACTGAAGGTTAATGGAAAGAACAGAAGTAGCCCAGAACCATGTGATAATCTAGTAGTTCTTTCTTTCCCATTCATCAAGACACTCATTGAAAGCAGATGCAATCTCTTTGTCTTCCTGGACGGGTTTAGAAAGAGCACCAGTGATAATACGCCAAAGCCGCTTCCCTTTGATGAATCCAGAGAGAGCTTGGGCCTAGAGAACATAGTTAGACCCATCAAGTGTAACGAAAACAGAATGGATGTTGTCAAAACGATCCATGATGCTCAAATAGGGCCAAAACAAAGAAAAAAGTGCTTTGTAGAGGCTAATTTTGCCAAAACAGAACACACCAATAGATTCAAGAGGCCGAAAACTGTGGGGATATGGCTGAACGAACCAAAAATATGACTAGAAAAATAATGAATCGGCTAGTCAAAGTGGGTTGACCAATCTAGTCAACTAGGGCTAATGTCATAGCAGCAGGAATGATGTTAGCAGGCGCGACGCACGTTAGCAGAGAGGTGCTCGGCTCACGATAGCAATGAAGCAGCAGCGGTGCACGGAAGCAACCAGAGTTGACGTCAGAAACACACGGCTCAAGTTAGCAGATGAGGCCACGACACACAATAGCACGGGACAAGTGCAGGAGGTGCGTAGGATAACGGGACAGCGTGTGGCCAATCTTATGGCAGCGAGTGGCGGCGCATGGAGCGTCGATGACGATGAATCTGGTGGCATTGCCTTCGTCTTGAAGAGATGAAGAAGCTAGTGTAGTCCAATCTATGAAACAGAAAAAAGACTAGATACGCAGAAACCAACGTGAGAATGAAGCAATTTGCCAAACAGAAAAAAAAAGTGATGCAGAAGAAGAGAAGGCTAGGAAAACACGCTAGGCTCTGATACCAAGTTATGAGAGTAGAAAGAGAAAAGAAAAAAGAACTCTTGTATTTAATGTATGAATGAATAAGTACGTACTCCTTTATATAGGAGAGAAGAAAAATACATACAAAAAATATACTATAACAGATATATACAAATAATATTATAATATATCTTAATATACTATATTAACATAGTCAAAGTGAATAGTAAGTAAATATAACTTATCATTGCTACGGGAAAAGACATAATAATAATAATAATAATATCAAATAAAAACTAGACATATAAGCAGAAACAAGGTTCCCACATACCCATTAAAACTACAAAATTTATAATCCACAACTTTAAGCACAAATAAATAAATAAAAATAAAGCTTATATTATTTTAAAAGTAGGGGAATTTTTAAATTTTTTTTTATAAGATGGTTTTAATTATTTGAGGTGGGATTAGGACATTAAAAATCCAGCTAAGGGTAGCGTTGTATGATTGTGAAAGTTCTTCATTAAATCCTCTCATCTGCCTCCATTCATTGCCCCTCCATTTTTAGCCTTTAAATCTCTACCCTCCCCTCTCCCTCCACCCCTCACCACCACCAACCACCACTGTCTCTCTGAAACTCTCCCACTCTCTCTCTCTGCAAAAATGCCACAAATCATGCCAGACTTCTCCAACTCCATCAAGCTCAAGTATGTCAAACTGGGCTACCAATATTTTATCAACCACATTCTCACTTTCTTCCTCATACCCACCATTGCTCTCATCCTCATGGAGCTCATCCGATTAGGCCCCGACGAAATCCTCACCATCTATCAATCACTGCACTTCGATCTCGTCCAAGTCCTCTGCTCTTCTTTTCTCATCGTCTTCATCTCCACCGTCTATTTCATGTCAAAGCCTCGCTCGATCTTTCTGGTCGACTACGCCTGTTACAAGCCTCCAGTGACGTGTCGGGTACCATTCTCGACATTCATGGAACATTCTCGGTTGAACCTGAAAGACCACCCGAAAAGCGTGGACTTCCAGATGAGAATTCTCGAAAGGTCGGGTCTCGGAGAGGAAACATGTTTGCCTCCCGCGATTCATTACATTCCTCCCACTCCAACCATGGAAGCTGCGAGAGGAGAAGCCGAGCTTGTTATTTTCTCCGCGATCAATTCGCTAATGGATAAGACGGGTGTAGTGCCAAAAGACATCGATATACTTATCGTGAACTGTAGTTTGTTTTCACCGACACCTTCATTATCAGCTATGGTGGTGAATAAGTATAAATTGAGAAGTAATGTGAAGAGCTTCAATTTGTCTGGTATGGGGTGTAGTGCTGGAGTAATCTCAATTGATTTAGCTAGAGATCTTCTTCAAGCTCATCCCAATTCACGTGCTTTAGTGGTTAGTACTGAGATCATTACTCCTAACTACTATCAAGGTCAGGAGAGAGCTATGCTTCTGCCCAATTGCTTGTTTCGAATGGGCGCCGCCGCCATTCTTCTCTCGAATAAGCGTCGCGATCGGACACGAGCCAAGTACCGGCTTGTTCACGTTGTTCGAACTCATAAAGGGGGCGACGACAACGCCTACAAGTGTGTTTTTGAGGAACAAGACGAGCAGGGCAAAGTGGGAATCAGACTTTCCAAAGACCTAATGGTGATCGCCGGCGAGGCTTTGAAGTCGAACATAACGACGATGGGACCGTTAGTCCTTCCCGCTTCCGAGCAACTCCTCTTCCTCTTCACTCTCATCGGCCGAAAAATTTTCAACCCTAAGTGGAAACCTTATATTCCGGATTTTAAATTGGCTTTCGAGCATTTCTGCATCCATGCTGGAGGTAGGGCCGTGATCGATGAGCTCCAGAAGAACCTTCAACTGTCCGGGGAACATGTGGAGGCCTCGCGGATGACCTTGCATCGATTCGGCAACACGTCCTCGTCTTCGCTTTGGTATGAACTGAATTATATTGAAGCGAAAGGGAGGATGAAGAAAGGAGATAGGGTTTGGCAAATTGCTTTCGGAAGCGGGTTTAAGTGCAACAGTGCAGTGTGGAAGTGTAATCGCACCATTAAAACACCAAGTGATGGACCATGGCAAGACTGCATTGATAAGTACCCAGTTTACATTCCAGAGATTGTCAAGCTCTAATTTTTTCTTAGGGCTAGATTATTAAAGCTCAAATATCCGTTACGTAACGTAAATGCTATAAAAAAAAAACTCAGAAAGTGTATAGAATTTAAAATAAGTGTGTGCAGATATAAATCTGGTCGACACGTTTTGAATTCTTCACATATTTTTGGGTGTATAGCATTGCTAATGTTTGTTATAGCTGTTGTTGTATTTGTGCATTGATACATGTTTGTCTTTTTCCTTCTCTTTTTTTTTTTGTTTCTGCAAAAATCTGCGTTGCATTTAGTTCCATGTACTTGTCACAAGACTTATCACTGTTTCATGAAGGGGAGATGTAACCCATCAAGCTGTATGTATTATTTCAAAATGCTTATAAATGAAAAGACACAATAATATTGTTGAAAACAGTAGTATCTTTTTAAAATTAGTTTTACTTTTTGGATGATCCTAGTTGTACTTGTATATTCATGCAGAGCCACACAAGTAATTTTTCAGGTATGCACTAAGGAGAATAAATATCACGCGCATATCAATCCCTTCATGATACTATAAATATAGTTTTTTTTTTTTTTAAATCGTTTAAAAAAACTTTATTGAATAAGAATTAAAGACAAATTCTTACATCATATATCAATAAAGATAAAAACCAAGTAAGTAATATAAGTATCAAAATGAAAACCGTTTATCTCAATTAAGTTAGCACAGAAAGACACATCCAATCATATGCAGCACCTACACCAACATGGCTAAGGAGAAATTAACCAAACAGAAGACAAAACAACTACTACCAGCAGCCCAAGAAGCAGACAAAACAAGCAACTAATTTTTTTTTTTTTGAACAGCAAATAGAAGCCTTATTGATGAATTTAGCAGAGGACATGCAAAAATACATCAGTAGAGCAGGAAAAGACCAAGATTGGTGAGAAACCAATCAAACAGCAAACAAAAGAAGAAACAAACTGAAAGGAAAAAGAACAAACTACAGAAGCACCAAACTAGAACAAACTGCAATCTGCACAGCTTGTCAGTTTCATGACTATAACAATCCTTGCCTCAACCCTGAGATGTTATAAAGGAAATCAGTAATCGAAAAATTGAGCTCCTTAGAAGCAGCCTTAAGCCAGATAGCAAGCCTAATGAGAATCAGCTCTTGCAACTCCTGCAGATTTGGATGAGACGCATTGAAGCAGCAATCATGTGCTTCTAGATTGACCAGAGTGTTACTAGAGGTATGACATGCCAAATCCGCTGTTCAGCTTTCTTACAAAGGTACCCTGACCACCATTGCAGTAGACCAAGGACAGAGTGAAATAACCCCTAATAGCTTTAATCCTAAATACCAAATCAGAAACTGAATAACTCACTCCTTTGACATGGCATTTTACCCATAAGGCTAAATATAGTTTATAGACAATCCACAATTAATTCAGCTCCAACAAAACTATTTTTTTGTAAAAACAAAATTTACACAAAATCACTTGATTCTCGATTATTATTACTTGATGTTCTAATACAATTATATAGCAACGGATTCAATTCACCATTTAATATTGCTATTTGAAACCTCCTTCTAGTTTTTTTTTATTCAAACTTCTTCTAGTTATTGTAAGTCTGTGGATAATGTAAATTTACTGACAATTTCATATACAAAATATTAATTTGAAAAACAATTAGTATACATAATCTGATTACAGAATCAAATCTCGTGTCTAATTTGTTTGATTATGTGATTGAATGTAATAATAATGAACAAAAAAAAGGGGACATTCAATTGGTTGTTATATGTAGCAGTCACAATTTACACCAAGTGGGATGTCTAATTGGCCACTTTTCTTTTGAGGGCTACCGTACTAAATTCCACAACCAACTGTTTGTTGACTGGAATTTAATATGGCACATACGGATTAAGATTTAGGAAAATGTCATATCAGCCCACAAAATATTTCCAAATTTTCAGTCCCCACCCCCACATCACTGCTTATAAATTGCCATGAAATTCAGATTACAGAATCGCAGCACAAATTCAAATTAAATGTAGCCAGAATATAAATATAAATTTATTATAATGTCAGTCACATACTTTTCAAATGTGCTTAATATGTTTGATAACACTGCTCTATATTTGGTGGTGACATTGTAAGTTGATTTGTTTTTCTTATTGGGATCTATCATGGGTAGGACTAGTGGGTTGTTTGGTTGATCAATAATGGCACTTTATTATGAAAAATAGCAATGCTAGTATCTTCACCGAATGATGTGAGTATTATGTACAATTTTTAGTAGTTCTTTTTTAAAGATGCTTAACATTTTTCTTGTGAAAAGTAAAGATGATTTTTACATGTTTAACGTGTGTACATACATAAACAATAACATATATTGATTTCAAAATCATATTAATAAAAAATAATTTACAATTAGAATTTCTATACATAAAATTTATACACAAGATCAAGGGTCTAACCTGGTAGTTCACGTGCCCCTTGACAGGTTTGATACCCAGGTTTAAGTTTTACGACTATGAATATGACTTTCCGCCATTTTTTTTTTAAAAAAAAGATGATGTGCTGATGATATTTTAAATTTTTGTAAAAAGGTCACATGTATATTATTTTGTATGAAAATTCTATTAGTATAGTATTATTCTTCTTATATATTGGTGAATTAGTAGGTCATTTAAGTTAGGTTTGAAATATTGATGAACTTCAAACTTTGTAATATATGTTTAGAACTAATCTTAAATGAGCTTTAATCGATCTGAAGCTTAGAGGTTGTTTGGGGTGTCCTAAATAAGTGCACTTTTTAAAAAAAATATGGTTGTTGAGGATAACTTTTTGTCTTTTTACAAAAAAAAATGTATATTAACATATTGTATAGAATGGAAAAATTATGTTTTTACCCCTACATTGTATACTCATCAGTGACAGGCAGCAGGAGGATAGTACGGCTTGGTTAAAATAATGCATGAGGCTTTACGGGTACTGTTGGGCCGTAGAGGCCCACCACGTGTCCCGTTTCGATAATCCAAACCGTCGAATGTGTAGAACTCGTTGAGTACTATATGTTTATGAAAAATCACTTTAATCGGATATCAATAGCTATGTGATCAAAACAGCTTTGTATGAAATTAATGGACGGTGAAAAATAAACGACTGAAAAAAATCTAATTTAATTGCATAGCTATCCATATCCGATCAACGTGAGTTTTTACAGCCATATAGTACTCAACGAGTTCTACACATTCAACGGTTCAGATTATCAAAACGGGACCTGTGGTGGACTCCTATGGGCCCAAAATTATCCTCCAACTTAATAAATATATATATCTAATTTTCTTTTTCGTTCCTTTAACATACCAATACGTCAATTCAATACCAGCACTGTCAACTTGTTGGTTTGTATTAAAATATTATGTAAATTAATTTTTTTATATTTTTAATTTGTGAATACTGATAACTTTTTAATTTTTTTTGTAACTTTTTGACTTTTTAAATTTTTTTGAGCATGCCAAATCAGCCCTTAACACTTTATAGTATATATAAGTATAAAATATATTCAAATTTTATATGTTTATATAAGGAATCAATCTCAAACAATTTTTTAACTGGGTCATGGTTGGTAGCTCGAAAGAGCTACCCCCGAATCCCCCGAATTTGCAGAAAACAGAAGGAGGAGGAAGGAGGAGGAGGGGGAAGAAGAAAAAGAGAAGGAATGAGGAGGAGGAGGAAGACAAGGACTGGAGGGGGCCAAATAAATCGGGGTGTCGAGGCGGAGGCGGAGGCGGATGCGGGGGCGGAGGCGGAGGCAGAGGCAGGGGCTACGAGGGGCGGGGCTGCGACGACAACCTGCGACGACGGGCGACGAGCTCTTCCCTGCGACGGCGACGAGCTCTTCCCTGCGACGAGCTGTGACCTGCCTCTCTTCTCTCCCTCTCCCTCTCCCTCTCCCTCTTTCTCTTTCTCTCCCTCTCCTTCTGTCTCAGAGCTGCATGAAGAAGACGAAGAAAAAAAAAAAAAGAATGCCCAAAACGATGTCGTTTTGCGCATTCAGGAGATTAGGGGGAAGGAATTCGAGCTCTCAAACATTATCCTTTTTTAACTAGTGAAACTCAAGTACTTTAGTTCATTTTATAATTATAGTTGGTGATCAAATTATTTAAAAAAAAAAAAAAAAAAAACTTGGCACATTGCGTCACCAAGGCCCACAGATAGACTTGGTGCGTGAGCATGGTCTATGGATTATGTTCTCTCTCTCCCTCTCTGTTCCATTTTCCCATTGTAGGTTTGTATATTTGATGCTTGTATAGTTGATATTACATGTATCAATTAATATATATATTAGTGTATCAATTAATATTATATTATTATTATTGACTCCACATATTATATAAATTATAAATACTTAAAACTTCTAAAATTATGTCACATCATCTGTTAATATACTAGTTAGTACATTAATTGATACATATAGCATTATTCTTTTTTTTATTATTATTGCTATTAGCACCCTATCAATTATTTTGGACCTCTCATTTATTTGGACTCCCACTTATAAATTGTAAAACTCTTGAAATTTATTTTCTCCTTCCAAATAATACCAAAATTATTCTTGTAAAAATATTTCACTCATTCAAATGCACACCCTTACACCCAAAAAGTCTCTCTCCCAAAATCCTTACAAAGCTCACAACAGTGGATCCTCCCAAAACTAGTAGAAAAAATTTGTGGTGATGAAGAAGTTTTTTCTCTATTTCATTACAAGGTTTGTCAATCTGTTTATTTTTTTTTTCTATTACCTTTTTTCACACACACAACACAATCCAGTTTCATGCTTCTCTAGTTGGTTTTTTTATCATTTACCATGGCCTCACTGTACTTGTATGATTTTTGTGTGAGCAAATCTACGCAGGATTTCACTCCCTGGTTGACCGGCCGATCAACTACCAAGAGTGGTTCAACCTCCTTTGTTTGCCTACTTCTGCTGCTACTTCGGTTATCTGTTCCTGAACAAATAAGAAATGTTCAATTTTCTATTTCTGAACAAATAAACAATGTTCGGGTCTGTGTTCCCGAATTTCGATCATATGTTTGGGTGTTCAGTCTAAAAAAAATGACGAATAGTTTTGATTATTTTTTTCAAGAAATTTACCCTTAACAAACCAATCTTCTCTGAGCTAAAAACACCATCAAAGTTATAAACCTCTTCTAAGCTTTTATTGTTGTACTCCTCTCGTCTCATGGAGTTATGGTTGCCGAAAAAACTTCAACTCATTGTCATTACCGGAGAAATGTATATAATCAAATGATTGCCACCGTTGCTGCTGGAATATTGTTGCTAAAGGTTTTCAAGGTTTTGAGGGTGGGTAGATTTTAAAAGTGAGATTTGAAGAAGATGGATAAATGATGATGGAGGTGAATATTCTCATAAATCCTAACTCATGATGTAGTGGGCATGTGAGTTTAATTATGAGATGGAGTGTCCCAAAATTATTGATATCATTTTTAGTAATTTTACTTGAGATTGTTATTGTAATAAAAAAAGCTAAAAAATAGAAAGTATAAAATAATTGATGAGGTGCTTATGCACTCTGTTTTTTAGGACAATGTTCTAAGCCAAAACTCACTTCCCAAACACCCACGTAGTAAGGTTTGTATTGTAATGTTTGGTTTGCAATGGGAAAGACAAAGGCCCCGTCTTGTTTGTATTCAAAATTGGGTTTAATTGATAAAATTAAAACGACTTAGGTTGTAGTCCAAGTGGTCATCATAGATAGGGCACTTAAGTATCAGGTGAGATTTTAGGTTCGAGTGTATAAAGTGATATCTGTATTGCAATCTAATTACACGCTATCTTTGTCCAAAAAAATAATAATAATAACAAAAGTAATTGACAAATTTAAAACAGTAAAATTAGGCTTGGATTTGGCAGCCCTTTTTGTGGGCCGAGTTCAATGATAAAGGGTTTGAGCTTGTATGGGCCCAATCAACTGGTTTGGGTTTGGCAGGCCTTTTTTGCATAGATTGGGCAGGTTTCATAACTGTGAGTGTGTGGTTATGAAATATTTGATAGTTTGGATCAGGTTTTTAAATATTAAGTTGATCCAAAATAAGGCTTGAGATAGTATTATTGGGCCACACCTTGATAATGTCGGACTTCAGCCTTACAATGCTTCTCCTTTAAAGTGATGCATCCCAATCTATAAAAAAATAAAAAAAAATAAACAAAAACAAAGGTGATGCATCTAATAAGAGTTGATTCCCAGACCAAATAATAATAATAAATTTGCTTCGTTAATAAGTTAGTGATAATCTAGGGAGATTTTAATATAGACCCCTTTAAAAGGGTATATTATATGTACCTTTAGTTATATCATTTTCTTCTTTAGTTATGATTAATTTTTTCTTTAGTTATGACTCATGAGTTCTTTAATTATGCATCATGTTGTGTTTAGTTATGACAATTTTTTTTTTAGTTATGACTCAGAAAATTGAAATTATACTATTTTTCTTTTTAATTACAAAATAAATATGAAAGATGTACACCATAGTGTTTCCCAATAATCTATCTATCTATACTTAGAGCAAGTTTGGCAAGAGACAAAATAGTCAAAAAGTCAACTATTCTTTTTATTTTATTTTTTACATTTTTTTTTGTTAAAAATAAAAAAAACTAACTAAAATAGCTAGTTCTCAAAACAATTCTTACCATATATAAATGAATAATTCTACATATATTAACAATCTTATTAAAATATAAAAAACTAAATGTGACTGGTTGTAAAAAAAGTAATGATATTTAAACACTCAATGATGTTTTGATATGTATGTTTTGATATGTATGTTATG